>JAOEGS010003671.1:0-16320 GCA_025447755.1 Corythornis vintsioides
AAAAAGATGAAGTGGGCAATTTCCTACATACTGATTAAAGCCACTCCATGACCCAGACAGAGAAAACCTGTGAAGAAAGCAGCTATGTGATTAAAACTGGAGTGGCTGCAACCAGCATGTGCAATGAATAGAGGAATGCTCTCATGAAATTGTGTCTGAAATAAAACCCTCTCATTAACAACTGCCCTAACAGAGCAGACTGTGTCTATATCCCAAAGCTAACAATGGGTGGACATGGAGAATATATTCCAAAAAGTGCAAGAGATTTACTGGGATTTTATTTCTGTAGCATGTTTTATTGAGAAAAATAAATCAGAACATTGATTTTAGTGTCACTGACACTTTCTAATAAACCACTCTTTGTGTACAGCATATATTGAGGCCTCAGTGAGTTACAGTTCTGTAAATTTTCTGTGACCAAAGCAAACCCACTGAAAACAACAGGGCTTCCTGCAGGTGTGAGCTTGCACAGCAAAACAGACTGGGACTGAGCAGTCCTTTTCATTGAGGTATCTGTTATGGTGCCTAGGAAGAAAGTCAAACCTTCTAATGAACATATATACGTCTTCTTCTAGATGAGGTCACCTAGAGCTTTTTAATTGTTTCCAGGTATTCCTAAGACATCTCTCATCAATCAGTATAGTCTTGTCTACTTACTTCTGGCTTGGTGCAAACTTAACAGAGATGGAGCAACCCAGCCTCTCTTCCACCAGGTATTGGTAGCATGTACACTTGTCCAGACACAGCACTGCCAGACCATGTTGTTTTACTTGACATTGCTCCAACACACCCACAACTTCTGAATTATGGGATCCAATCTCAGCGGTGTGTTACTGACATCCTTTGGAGCAAAGCCTAAACTACCAACAGTGTTCACTGGTAACCTGTGCCACCTACTTCTTTCCCTTTCCCGAAGGGCTCTAAGAAACAAAATACAACCATGACCCCTCAAAAAATGAGCCCAGAAGGGCGAGGGGAAGGGAGAAACCGTCGGCGGAGGGAAGACGTCAAGGTGAGCTTTGAACCTTCGCTCCCGCAACCAACTTGCTCCCGCAAGGAGGCGGGCGGCTCCAGCCCGTCCCCCCACGGGCGAGGTCGCAGGTGCCCATGGGTGCGGGCGTGGCCAGGGCACCGCGGCTCCGCTCCCTCCCCTCACCGGACTCCACGTCCCGCACGAAGCTGCAACGGACCCCTCGCCGGAGGGTGGCGCCCCTCGTCGTCGTCCCCCCCCGCCCCCAGCCCCGCCCCGGCCCGTACGGTGCTTCCCGCAGGAACGGAACAGGAGGGAGGGCGGCTGGGGGCTCCCGCTAACGCCCGCCACGAAGGACTGACACGCCGACGGCAGCAGTGACCGCTCAGCGCTTCGTCCGTGTGCGCGGGGCACCTTCTTGCAGCGTCACCAATCTCAGCCCGGTGCCGGGCGGCGGGAGCCGTGTTCCGCCGTAGTTGGCTGCTCGGCGGCTCCTCCGCTCTGGCGGGACGAAGGCAGCTCGGCGGCCGCCGGATCGCGCCCTGGATCCCCGCCACGCCGCAAGGAAGGGGCAAGCGGGTGCCCTCCCGCCCCGCCGCTTCACCGGCGGACCCTAGCCGGCTCTCGCTAGCGCCTCATCACCGTCCCCGCCGTTATCTCCGCTCCGTGCCACGTCCCACCGCGGCCAGTCCTGCGGCTACAGCTCCGGCCCGAAGGGAGATACAGCCCAGCAGGCGCACAGGCAATGAATGGAAACGTGCCCAGCGGTCCCCGTCCTCCTCCCCCTCTCCCTCCCCTCTTCCTCCCTCCCTCCCTCCCGCTAAGAACTTCAGCGGCGCCGCCGCCTCACCTCCGCCGGGCAGTGGCGGCTCCTCTGCGCTGGGGCTCCGCTCCCCCTGTCGCTGCCTCCGGCCCGCGCCCCGTCGGACTCGTCCTCCCCCGATCCCGCCGCGACTACGCACCGACGGAGGAGGAATGGGTCCCGGTTAGCGCCGACCCGGCCGCCCCCAGCCGGAGGGAGGGAGGGAGCCGCGGCGAGGGGCGGGGAGGGACGGGACGCGACCGCCCTGTCCTGCCCAGGACCGGCCCCTTCACACTGACGTCCCCGCTCTCACACCGCCGCCCGCCGCGGGATGCCCGTGCCGGGGGAGGGGGCCGCCCGGAGAGAGGGCGGTCGGGAACTGAGCGAGGGCAGGGAGGCCTCCTCCGGCGCGCTGTGGCCCCCGCCGGCAGCCGCCGCAGCGGGGCGGGCACCCGGCACCGCTGCCACAGAAGGCCTGTTGTGCCCCCTGTTAAGAGTCAGAACTGTCCCAGCTGGCTGGCGAAAAGCGTGAGTCTCTGGACTCAGTAAAAAAAAAAAAAACGCGGACTCGCCATCCTGGCAGTTCAAATAACCAGTAAAATAAACGCGGACTCACCATCCTGGCAGTTCAAGTAACTAAGGTCCTTCATCTGCCTTCTCTAACGGTCCTAGCTAAGAACTGGCACTGGCCTGCACCACTGGCCTGGTATTCACTGGCAATTCACCATCACAGTTGACCTGCCATTTAGACTCTAGTCATGGAGGATGGATGGAATGGAAAGTGGTAATGGTTAACACGCAACTTGAGCCAACCCTCATTTCCAAACATTCCTCTTAGTCTAGACCTGACAAAAAGTGGTTAATAAAATTTACATTGCAAGCAAATGTCTCAAAAATAATCTTTAAAACTTCTGTTTTCAATCCTTTTTTCCTCAGAACGAATCATTTCCCTGCAGCGTCCCTTTAATATCCCAGTTAAAACTCTTCCATTTTCAAAGCAGCACTGAGGGCCCAGACTTTTCAAGAACTTTATAATTGTTTAAGTGCCTTAAGATGTCTAACACTAAACACATATATGTCTACTAGCAGTGATACTCATTTAAAGCATATGAAGAAAAAACTATGGTTTAAGCTCAGACATGTCTCCACATGCCTTGGTTGTTCCTGCTGTTTTGCTCTCCTGTAAAAGGCTGGTCATTGCAAGAAAGTGACAGGTGTCTGACTTCATACAACTCTTCTCAACATCAGCTTCACTTGCTAGATTAGAACTGGCTGTTGCAATAGATAAAACCAGTCGCTATATGGGGCAGTAAATCACTCTGGGTATCTCAGAGACATAAAACGCTACACCAGTGCAAAACTATTTTGCTAAAGCTGTCCACCTCCTGGGAAAAGGTGTTTTCTTTTTACAGTTCTCAGAGCTGTATCTTCCACAAGCAATATTTATTTGAAGCTATGGTTTTGGGCTGAAATACTCTTTCATCTTGATAATACAGAGGGATCAATGCAGGCTGACCCTGTCCAGTCGTCAAATGTTCAAGCGTATAGTCCTTCTGACTGGGTCCATCCAGTTCTTGGATCTGTGTCTTTGTAATTAGTGTCCACTGCTCAGAAAACCAAAAATCAGGGAATGTTTTCTTGAGTATGTAAGTTTAGGAGGAAGAAACAAGAACAAAACCCCAAGAACTATATTCCTGTGACAGAAACATAAACATAGATGTTGAAAATAGAGCATATGTTTTCTTATCTAATTTTTGTCCAAGCTTTTATTCTTTCCCCTTTCCTTCTGGACAAGTCATCAAGAGTTCTAAAAGAGTTTTTGTACAGACATTTTCATTTGACTTTGAAAATTAATGTTCTTCAAAATAACAGTGACTTTGTAAGGCTGAACTTTCTGTGACCTCCAAGAGCAGCTACTTTAACTTACAATAGGAGACAACTCAATAGGCCTTTCCAAAAATAAACATCTCTTTAAACAATATTTTAACCCCAGAGACTTCACACAAATAGAGCAGTCACAGCATTATTTGATAATACAAAATTAACACAAAAGACCTAATAATTTTAAAAATGGAGAATTCCAGTTTTTGAGGGCATTTTGAGCATAATAGATGGATCTACTGCTTTTAGATCAGTGTTTTCCAAACAGATAAATGCACCATGCTGCTTCAAAATAATGTATTATAACCGTAAGAATACATCAATGACATGAAATCATAAAGCATAAAGCCTGCATTACAAATACTCGTGTAGCAAAGATCAGGTTTTTTAGTGATCATTTATTAACTTTAAGAAGGATGAAGTGCCTATCAATTCAATAAAGCTTATCCAGAATGAAAGAATTATTAATTCAACCCTGCTATATTCATTTATGTAGTTTCTTCTAAACATAGATACCCATGTGTGTCAAAATCACATAGAAGCCTCACTACAGCTGACAGATGGGATAAGGAGTGATGTGATGGTTGTTGTGGTAGTGGGCCTAGTGGCAGCAGCAGCCTCTTCTTTCTCTTGCAATTGTTTAAAAATTGCTATTTAAAAATAAACATCAGGAACAGTTCTGTGGGACCAGCTACACAGTCCTGCACTTTGAAATTCCCAAATTTGGCCCTGAAGGATTGGGACACAGATCTAAGCATAGGATATAACCTTCTTAATTTGAAATGTTTACTTACTTGGAATTGGTGTGAGAATTTGGTATTTCCTTTTATCAAAGTAGTGGTTTTAATTGTAACTAATTATAATATTGGCTTTGATGTGCAGCGTTAAACATTTATATTTTGATTATCTGAAGCCCAACTGCACAAAAAAAAATAACTCATCACCAGAACTTAGCATATATGCTTTATCCAAACAGGAAACTGAGATGTCAAACAAGCACACTTCAGATTAAGTAATCTGTGAGATGGAGAAGATGATATAATGGTTTTTCCTCTTGCTCACAGATCTTGCCAAGTATTAACTTTGTAGGCATTCATTTGTTTAGACAGTCTTCCTCCCTAAACATTGGTTTACTTGTAACCCAAGATATTAAAACCTAAAATCATTTTGGTTGATCAATCTAAATTTTCTGTGGACTGTTAGAATGATTATTTTACCCTGAAATTTCCTGAAGTTCACCTGAACAAATAAAGCCTTGGATGTGGCCCAAAAAACATTATAAGGTTATAAGAATAGAATATAGACAGGGTAGACAAAACAGGATAGCAGAAAGTACAACCAAAGACACTATGACATCCAAATAACTAGCAAATAACATATAGGTTGGAAAGCAGAAAGGACACTATTTGGCTGAAAATTAAGCTCTCGCTCTTGCTTTGTCTCTGAATAGTCACTGGAAGCTATTAAAAATATTGGAGAAGATACAAAAATGTCTATATGGTTCCTACAAAAAAGCTAACCATGTACAAAGGGAATATCTTGTATGCATACTGCAATTGGAAGAAGTAGTTACACTAAACAGCAAATCAATTTCAACTTTAAAAGCTTCAGATGTATTAATACTAGATTTGCTCCTTGATCATACTTACTTTCCTGGGGTTTGGGTTTTGTTTTGTTTTGTTATTTTTGGGGCTTTTTTTAAGTGGCTGCTTTTCCAAAATCTTGTTCTGGAAGACTGGAATCAATTTCAATAGTCTATGGAAATGAATGTCTGACTACAGAAATACATAGGGAAGAATTTTATTGGAGAAAAACAATGTTGGAAATACAATGCTAAAACTGGAACTTGTACTAAGAGCACCAATGTAAATGGAAATAGAGGTGTTAAGGATACAGAAAATGGTGGGAAATACACAAAAGAGATGTCAACTCTGGAAGAGTTGGAAGGAACTGAGTGAGGGCATGACTGTTATTTTACTGTAGTTGGTTTGTTCTTCTACCCCTAAGAAAAGTAAGATGTAAAACATCATCTTAGATCTCCAAGAAAATTTATCTTTCCCACGTGGTTCTTGTTTTTATTTACAGCTTTAAAAATCTCAGTTCCTGTAAGCACATAATTATGACATTTAATTTTTCAGAAGTTCCTCCTCTAATGTCAACCAGTATATGGTGTTAAAGAACATGATCCCTCTACTCTATAGCCAGTGTTGGTAAGGAAAAAAACCCAACAAAACAAAAACACAAAATAAAAACCAACCAACCAAAACCAACCAAAAAAAACCACAGAAAATAAAAAAAAAGAAAAAAATAATAACCCAAACCAACCCAAAACAAAACAAAACAAAAAAATCCAATCAACAAAAGTACATTTGAACAATAAGGAAATCCATCTGTTACTCCTTGCTTTACAATAGCTTGTCAGGACTGTGGTCATGGATCATACACTCTATTATAAACACAGAATAAAATGAAAGCATCCTGATCAGAAATAACTTACACTATAAGCAAATCAACCAAAAACCCCATGCATAGACAAAGACAAGCAGAAAGGTGCTGAGCGCTAAACAACGGTAACAACTGATTGGCATTTTGGGCAAAAGTATAATTTAAAAAAAACAAATTTAAAATGTCCCAAAATGATCATCAACAATTGTTTGTAATATAATGGGCTTGGCAGCAAATCTGAGGTGTGAGAAGGCTATAGTTCAGATGAAAAGGATATTCAAGGTTAGCACCTTATGTTGTAGATAACTAACAGAAGGTGCAACAGCATCCTGATCTGATAACAGCAGCATCATATTGAATCGATCAAGTTCAGAGAAAAGCAACTTTATTGTTCAGACCCAAAAGAAAGTTTATGTTTGAGTTTTAGCTATGGATAGACTGAAAATTTACAATCTCGGAGTTATTACGTACAGAGTAGATGCACAATCTCTAGACTATCTGGATGTGAGGCCTTAGAGATCAGTGTTGAGAAGCAGAAAGTATGAATATGTCTGCAGAATGAAGTGAAATGGGAGGAAGGTTTGGGAGGAAAGGCTGGGGCTGTCTTTAAACATTCTGAATTTGAATTGATGGCTTAATGAAAAAATACCTGTAGAGACATCTTGAGATTTTTGTCTCTGCAGAAGAAAGCAGTCTAGGGTAACTCAGGAAAGTTACTTAACAGCATGTAGATTATTTTGACACTAGGAACGTCAAGGGGACAGAGGATAGAACTGCTTAGAGCTTCCATGGGAAAGTGATGAAGAAGATACTTTTCCAAAAACGCAGACCAATGAAAGGCAGTAGCATACATTCACCAAAATAAAAGCCAGTTGAAGAAATATCAGTTAAAACATTGTGTCTCACAGACTGAGACATTTAAAAAGAAGGCAACATAAGAAGAGATGAAGGCCTTCAGTGGGTGTCAGGAGGTATCTGTTAACCCTGGATGAGTATTCTGGAGTCTCACACTCCAGCTCTGAACCAAGCTCAGTGTTGTTGGGACAGTCATTGTTAAACTCATTTGGGCCTGAGCCAGTGTGGTACAAGCAGGAATCCACCACTTTATTTTAAGAAGGCTGTAATTGAATGCAGACACTCAGGCTCACTGAAGGGATCCAGATTTATCACTGTGTCTAATCTGTATTTTTTCAAACACATATTATTGTAAGTAATATGAAAAAAGCTGTCTGGCCAAATAAATGTTGCCTGACACAACAGCAGTAATAGCTGTTTAATCTCCTTTCCCATAATTTGGGGCTCTAGGACAGATAACATAAGTGCAATTTGAGGCAGTAATTCATGGGAATTTAAATTATCAGTATCCTTTCTACTGAAAAAAAAAACCCAAGACATCCATTAGGCATAAATAGTTGTTGAAGACGAGTTTTAAATATGACATTCATCTATTGAAATTCCCATATTAATACCCAGCTGTGCTAATCTATTTCCTTCTAATGTTTTTAAATCTGTTTTCATGTCCTAAAAAGTGCCAAGAGAAAACATATATAGTCAAATTATTTAATGATCTTTAGAAGGATACTATGCATATAATATATGCGATTACTTCATCAACTCTTATATCCAGTCGAAAAAAAACAACTCTTGATATGTTCTTCAACTACAAGCTTATTCATCACAAATGAGGCATTTTCTAGGATTTTGTCCAAAATACCCTACAGTTCTACTGGCTGTATGACAAATTACAGAAGGAAATAGTCTAGTGCTATATCTAGGAATTATACATCTTAAAATTATTTTTTTCATTAATTGGTCCTAACATCATTGGAGATTTAAAAATCCCAATTACAGCACTGCAGAGTTTTTCAAAACAATTTAAAATGACAAAATTGCTTAAGAATTGTGACAATTCACTCAAACTATCCAAAGAAATGAAAAGAAACAGTCTTATTACTTCATAATCCCAGTTCTGGAATAAACATTTTTCAGAAGTAAGATGAGCATCCCAATGAAAAATCCTGCCTAAGAAACAACAACCATGATTTCATTAAGACTTTCTAAGCCCTATGTGGAGGGTCAGTGAGCCCAGAGCATCACAAATCAGAGCAGTTACAGATACCAACTACTCCCACTGGCAATTTGTGCTGCTTTTGAGCTAATTTCCACATATTCCTCATTCAAGGATGCAAAGTGGATTCTTAGCATATTTTGTGCTTATCTGGATGCTCAGGGTTGCATACACTGACCATGACATTGCTAGGATGGAAAGGAGATAAAAATTGTTTTGAAGACTAGTTTCTGTTGGATGCCTCATCTTTGTTTTGTTTGTCCTGTAAGCCTATTGCATTTACACAACTTGCACTCTAATAAAACTGGGCCTTCCAGCTCACAAGTCCAAATTAGTAGTCTATCCTAATTTTCTTTGCTTCCCAGCAATCTGTAATACAATACTTCAGGATGTTTTAGAAATCCTTTCCCTTTCTTTTCTCATGTGGCTCTAGTTTTATGTTTTCCTTTCCTGCTCTTACAGAAATTGTATTGGAACATTCTCCACTTCTGAGTATGTATAATATGAAATCATCAACATCATGTCCAAAATGAAGTTACTAAACAGGCTCAGTCTATCTGCTTTTTACTTCCAGACTGTAAGAGAAGGGTGGAATTCTCACTTACATGGGTATAGTTAGCTATTCTGTCTTGAACCACCCTTTCACTTTGATTCTTTTTCCTCCCTCAGAAGCATTTACTTTCTGTTGTTTTGAAGCTTATTGATTGTAAAGTCAATCTGGAAAGCATGACATCTATATTTCAGTTAAGCCAGAACTCTGTAAATAAACAAACAAAAAAGGCAAAAACACCTCTGTGTTTACATTTGAACTTCCTGAGAAGTCCTTTTCCAACTGCTTGGACCTTGTCACAAACTATTCTAACACACTCAAGATTCAAACAGTTATTTTTGGGAGGATTTATTGTACAAGCCATCCTTGTTAAGAGAATATGTTTAATTTTTTCCAGAAGGCTGTTAGCATATAATCCATAATTAAAAAAAAAAATATCTTGAGAAAGTTTTAGCTGTAGAACACCCACCAGTCTTAGCTGCAACACACATAAAATATGAATTTAAAATAATGAGATTACAGGTTAAAGCAACTATCACTCAGCAACAGCATTAACACATCCTTCATATCCTGTGGGGCTACACCATGTTCACACTTAACGGCCTTACTAGAATACTAATCTGACTAAAGAGATTCAGATGTCCTAAACAGGCATACACAACAGAATATCTCTTCTAAAAAACAACAGATATGCACAGTACATACTGACATTAATTTGGGGATGATCTTTTAATGTGGAGGATCAAACAGTGTAAATGATGTTGAAGAACCTGAATCTTGCTAAAACAGAGGATTACTAAAGTAATTGTGAAAATGCCTTTCAAACTTGCATGCTTTGTTCTTCATATGGCCTGTTTACTGACTCCAGCACTGACTCACACCAGAAGGCTTCTCACTGTCAATCACTAATCACAACTAAGTAAAGTTACAGTGTAGCAATTTCCTTGTAACTGGGCAAACTACAGAGTATTAAAATAGTAGCTACCTTAGGAAACAACCATATGTTCTGAATTTTAACAGAAACAATGTAAAATGTAAAAAGAGCTTTCTGCTTCATACTTTAAAAATTCAAAAGCATTTGAGAATAGTTTTCATTGTGCAGCACAGCATAAAACATTACATTTAAAACAGTCAGATTAAGCATTAGATGTTTTCAAGAACATACTGAATTGATTTGGAAGAGTGAGCAACCATTTGCTTAAAACCAGCAAACTTGTTAATTTTACATTCCTTTGAAGAAAACATATAGCCTCGGAAGTGGTTCAGAAAGCTCCAACAGGAGTCTAGAAAAAAAGAATAAAATCTGTGTTGGCACACCAGATTGTTCTGGTATCTGAAGCTGTGGATGATTAAGTAATAGAAAATTTTGTTGTTAATTTCGCTTGTTTGGTTGGTTTGGATTCTTTTTTGTTTTGTTTTAACAATTATATAAAGCCAAATTAATGCAATAAACTCTTATGTTTAATATAATGCTTTAAAGTATTTGTCTTCACATAGAACATAGAGCTACCTTAAATTTTTTAAAAAACACTATGCCTTTTAATTAAAAAAAAGCATTTCTGTAAAGTAATACTCTTGCACTTCAACTTAATAATAGCTTGTATTCATTATTAAGCCACAAAATTTCTTTGAGTATTTTGCTTTTAAATTCCATGTAATCGATCTTACTGTTTGTTTAGTAATAAAGTGTTGTGCTGACCTGAATCCTGGCTAAAACAAACTTTGGAAAAAAGCTTAATGACTGAGAAAACCCTACTGAAGAAGCTTGATAATCAGATTGTATGGTATTTCCCTGTAAAAAATCATTGTATTTATCCAATTATTCACTGGAAGATTAATCCATCACTTTTTCTGATATGGTATCCCTATATCAACTTCAAAAGAATGTGAAAAACAGCTTCAATATATAGAGATGAGACCTAAATAGGAGCTTGTAGTGGTCTGAAGGCTGAGGATTCTGGACCACGGGCTGGTAAACTCTTTTAGGGAATCCAGCGCTGTGCTAAAATACATATTCCTCACTACCCTTGGCATTCCTTTAAAATAAAGACCAGCATTTTATAACACTTCCTTTCACCTTATTGCTCATTTACCCTTTAGGTGCATATCTGTGTATGCTAGCATGGGAGATCTGTTGGGATCTTTGATTCAGGCTTTTTTTTTGCCATATCATAGTAATATTTGAACTCTTGTCTTAATTAGGTTGATGGCTCTCATGAAAAAATGTTGGGTTTTTTGACAGGCCATAAAATTATCTAAACTGTAAACAGAACTGCACCATTACACTACAAAGGATTCTGTTGCAGGCCATTCCTTTGAACCTGTGTATGTTCAGTGGTAACCCTGACTTGTGATGAGTCAATTGCCTTGTCTCGGAAATAATAAAAATAATCTTATTGCTGTTTTATGGTCAGTTGAGAATGAAACAACTGCAGGTTGGTTTTTTTTCTACAGTTATTAAAGACAGTTAATTCATTATCTCTTGGATCACATACTTAGAAGCACTAAACCAGACTACAATTTCTCCAAGATTCCCTCACATGCTAAGTGAGTGTTGACAAGTCATGATACATCTTTAACTATTTTGTAAGTAAAAAAACTTTAAATTCCTTTTTTTTTTTTTTTAAATCTTTACAAGGATGAATTTTTTTTTTAAGAAGTAATGAATGGTATAGAATAAAATACAAACAAAAATGCTTTGCAGGAGATAAGATTAGTGAAACACTACAGTAATTAGTTCCAGGAATCCATGCTTTAATTATTTGAACAGGTAAGATGGAATCAGAATAGTAGCCTGGAATCACAATATTTCCATTTAACTGCAGATGGTGCTGATATTGCAAGGGCACTGTAATTATCAATAATAATAATAATTTTTAAAAAAGAGAATTAAAATACCACAACTGATTAAAAGTAAAACATTAGTGACAATAATTATAGGGCTAATAAACTCAAGATGAAAGAGAAAGGAAGAGACTAATTACAGAGAAAAATAAGGCACATATTCACCAAAAGTAGGTTGCACAGTCTTTAGCATGTGCTTTTCCCATGGTACCAAAATATCTGTAAAGAGCTGTAGGGAATAAAGAAAATCCTGACATCCAAATCCAAAATAAGAGAAATTGCAGTTTCATCGTATAATGACCATAGTTAGCTATTACCTATACCTCAGGGCTTGGCATCATAGCCAACTTCAATAATAATACAGTACATCAGCTGTAGCTTACAAAATAGCACCATACAGGCCACAGCAAAGTACTAAACCTAACTATCCCACTGAAACCTTAAAAATGCTTGGTTTTGCTACGTGAGCTAGTTTTAGCAAAATGGCAAATTTCACCTAAAACTATTTTCTAATACTGTTAGCTAATGCTACTTCTTTTCTGCCCTTTCTCAATTGGTAGCTGGGGGGATGGTTACACAAGAAAGTGGTAGGCATATTTTCAGTCACTGAATGTAAGTAAAAGTAAGCAAAAGTCATACCTTAACATCAAAACTAAGTGAGTTGATGTTCTTCCCTGGGAGTCACATCTGATTACAAATCATTGAAGCAGCACTTGAAGAAATTCCTAAAGAAGAAAATTCTAAGTATAATTTTAGTAAGCTAAGAAGAATTAGACCTCTTTGCATCAAGTTTTGTCTGGGAATTCACAGCACAGTAGAGACATGCTTAGTATGCATGGTCGTTCTGAGTGCTGTGGGAAGACAGGAGATAGTGAAAAGTTATGAAAAAATGGTTTCATGCAGCAGTTTCAGAGCAAGTATGCAATGACAATTAGGATTAAAGCTGCTATTGATATACAGAACATATATTCTGGCATTGGAACTGCAAAGAAAGAAAACAAGCCCCAATCAGTCAAGTGCACAACGTTTCCCAATGATGCTAAAACCAGAAAATTTAACAAAACTCTAAGATAAAGGTACAGTGGAAGATTTTATGTATGTCCTCTGTGGGTATGTCAGTCCCGTGGATTCACATTTTTGGAGCAGTCTTCATTTATAACAAGTAAGATTGTTGTGGGTTTGCCTGTTTGATTTCAACTGAAGCACCTCACTCAGAGTCAAATCATAGTCTTTCAAATACTGATGGTAGGCGAAGCAGACTTCAGAAAGCCCAAATAGAGTACATGCTGTAAAACAAATATAGGTCTTTTGTTTCCCTCTCATCTTTCAAATTAATTAAAGAATTGTAATGGCCCTGAACCTTCATTAGTGCAATTAGAATCTGCCATCAACCATTCCCTCTTCAAAAAAAAAACCGCAAAGCAACCAAACAGCAAACAGGATTTACTACTCTGGTCATAGAAAATAAAATCCAGTGAATAAATATTTTGCAACTCATAGGTCTATTACATCATTTGAATGACAGGAATCTTTCATTTTTCTTAAGCAAACACAAAGAAGGAAGAACTGTAATGTAATTTATAAGAATAAATATCAGCATTTTTGACTTGGGGACCCCCTGTTTATTACCAGAGAAATTGATGGTCTGTGCCAGAATTTGAACAAATTATAAACATGACTTTATAATTTGTAGAAGAGATCCAAAAACTGAATAAATATGAGTAGGTTACATATTCAGGCATTTAATGCAGCATCTGTAACAGTCTTTGTTCCAAAACTGAGTTTACAATGGCATTAATCTTAAAGAAAAATAAACATATTAAAGAATTCAGCAGAAACATCTTGTAAATAATTAAGTAAATCAAAGACCTGGGGTAACCTGCTTGTATAGTAAGTGGCACTACATTCATCATCTTTATATTGCTTTATTTTTCTCTTAATGTCCAAACCAATAAAAATGAAAGATATCTTTTTGCCCCATTAAAATTTTCTTTCCGCGATTATAATTTGTCATCCATCTTTTATCTCATACTTTTATTTTAACTATATAATTAGCATTTCCAGTTGGTTTTTCCTTTCAGTTTTTCTGATTACAGTCTTTCTTTGTTTAAATACAGCAGGCATTTGTATCTCAACCATCTTCCAGAACAGCACCAGAAATACTCTTACCAGAGACAGTGAATAATACATAAATGAGTGACCCTCATACTTGTAAGTAGAGAAAGCTGATATAATCAACCCTCAACAACAACATCACATTCTGTCAACTCGGCTGAAGTTATCAATATCATCATTTGCAGTAGAGATACAATCATGGCTGGAAGATTCCCACAGCCCTACCAGACTTCTCAAGAGGATTAGCACTTGTCTGATTGCAGTACAGAACAAAGACATTGTTAAAATATCAGTACATCAATCAGGAGGATATTGAAGACACTGGAGTTAAAAAACCCCAAAACAACAGTGTGGGAAAAAGAAGCAGTTAAACAGTTAGGTGCAGTTATGTTCATCTGATTTAGTTGAATGACACACTGTCCAGTAAGAGCTTTATTTGTAATTTCTTGGTAACAAACTTAGAGATAATTTAAAAAAATAATTAAGATCAAAACTTCTCTGCAAGTACTTTATCTTTATGTGTTATGGAGCTAGAAAAGTAGAAATGAGCATAATTTACTGCTAAACCATGAGACCTAATTAACAGAGCATAGAGCCTGAGTCTGCACTTTCCTGTGCTACTGCCAGTGCTCCAGCTGATTTCAGAAGGTGGTGCAGAAAATCTAAGGTGGTCAACCTGTTAAGAACAGGTTGTAGCAAATGGAAATACATTCTCTTCTAAATCCCTCTCTGCTTTTTAGGCAATGCATAAACTTTAGCCATATAACATTCAGTGGAAAGAGTGAAAATGAGCAATACCTACATTATTGCCTATGAGCATAAAATCATTGTGCTGGAAGTTGCTGTTGCAACCTACTTATAGTAAACATACAGAAATGTGAAAGCTATATTTTGTTAACTTTCATGAATAGTTTTTGTCATTTTCTGGGAATGGGTACAAGCTAAATGTCATTTACTGATGGTGTCAACTAGAGTAAGGTACTCAAATTCAAGGTGTAAGGATTCACTAAAACATTTCTATGATTTCCTAAGAAATCTGCACTAGCAGCATGAGTGGATGTCTTAGTACATGCAAGTCCAGCAAATATCACCATTTTAAGAAATGTTCCAAAAATTAGTATCTCTTCAAAAGCATCTCTAACAGATTAGTTGCAGAACTCACCAAGGATACATAAATTCAACATATGTAATAGATAGCAGTACGTATATTAAAACACAGCTAACACAAACAGAGATTTCCTACTATTGATCCCTTACTATATTTGTTCCTACTACAAACAATTCTTACAGAAGTTTGCACAGTTTCAGCTGAGTTTCCAACTCATATCATGTTTGGTAAGCCTTTCATTGCAAATAATCTGACTTTCGTAGCTCAGCATCCAAAGACTTAGCAATAACCATTGTAAAAATATATATACTTAGCATTATAAAAGAAAAAAAGTAGAGGGACAGACAGAAATGATAGGAGCAAGTAAAACTGTATGGCAACATTAGCATGTTACGACCACATTCTACAACTGAGGCATCCAGTGACCACTGGATGAGCGCGCTTGTACACAGTTGGGACAGCAGTGTACTCGAATAGACTTACTATGCTTGCAAAAAAACTGTCTGTTTTTAATTGTATAGCTGTCCTTAACTATTACTGTATCATCAGCAGAGAAATAATGAGTCTGTCAGAAAGAAATTACAGACTGAATACAGTTGAGTTACTCACTCTGAGCATGAAAAGATCCAATTGTTACGACATATAACTATGCAGAAGCACGCCACCACCACATGCTTGCTGGAGAACATTAAATTAAACAATAGCAAAAAGGGACTAATATATTTCTAATAACTGCATAGTGCTTACTGGAATAAACTAGCTTAACTCAGTTGGCTACAGTAGAGCTGTATCAGACTACTAACATGAAGATCTTGGCTATTCTATGTCTCTTGCTATTCCTTAAGAGTTTGCAATAATAGGGCTAAAATCAGAGAAATGCAAAAGCATGAATTCTCAGTGAAACATGCAGAACTAGATGATGTGATGAGAGCAGGTGATAAAGCTTTCAGTTTGTACATGACAACAAATTAAAGGTGCATGAGGATTTGCAAATGCTAAACGATTTGAAAATCTGTTCTGCCTTTAATTTTTTGCTTTACTGCCTTTGAGAGGAGAGGAATGAAGAGTGTCAGATTACAAAGTGGAATTCTTACTGCTGACCAGAAAACATTGGATTTCCTTGTTTGGACCCTAAGGGAAAGAACAGTAGCCACTGCTACAGTTTTTTGGAACTGAAATTCTAAGCAGTAATGTAAAGCTAAATATGGGCCTGTTTTAGAACTATAAAAATCTACCAGATTCACTGGGCTCTCTGTGAGTATGCACTTTATTCTTACTCTACCAAAATAAAATTTGATCTTAAATGTACTTTTTATTTCTAGGGTTTATAGTTATCATTTGATCTTTATGTAGAAACTTCTTTCATTTCCAGGCTTGTGAGCAGATTTCCATGTATTTCCACAGAAGGATGAGGAAATTGAGATTATAACATTTTCAGGAGCGTAATTTTATTAATGATAGCTCCTAATACTATCAGGCCTGTTTTGAAACTGAAGTTACATGAATCTGCAGAGCAAAAGAAAGGGATAGGGTAGAA
>JAOEGS010003672.1:0-32651 GCA_025447755.1 Corythornis vintsioides
CTTGTGAGAAGCCTCCTTTCCTCCAGATGCTTAGAGATGGCATCGAGGACAAGCTGTTCCATCACCTTTCCAGGGATATATATAAACAAAGTGTAATGAAATGCCATCCAATAAATATGTTCTATAATAATCTTTGCTCTTTAAATGTTTACTTAATTCACCTAATTTTCCTTCTGATTTATGAAGCACTACTGTAAAAACAGTGGCAACAAGGCCTAGGCATTTGTATAGGACAGACACATTTAGATACCCTTCTTTTTAAAAAGAAGTGGTCCCAGTAAGTCATCTCATTTGAAGGAACTAAACACAGTGAACCTCCAAAAGACATATCAGATGGTTGATTTTGTTGCCTTTTTACTGGTTTAGGAAGTCCAGTGTAGGAACTTGGGTTTGGACTAGAGATATTAGGTGTTCCCAAAACTATTTTTTTTTTTTCTTTCAGAAAGGGAACTGGAGAGATGGTTTTGTGTTTGAGGTCGTAACTGCTTTCATTCTGCTGCTGTGACCAAAAGCAATGTGAACAGTTAGAATACTGCTGTTTATATAATTTTATTTCACAACAGCTCAGGAAATGACAAGATTAGCATAACCCCCAAACACTTCTATTCATGTTTAATGGTTGATGTTCCCAGGGTCAGCAGGCATGGAGCTGCCGTCAGGAATGTCTGGACATTATTTACAGCAGTTTTTTTGGGAAGAGCCTCCCCCTTGGCTGACTCAATGGGATCTTTCCTCCTCACTAGATGCAGTAAGAGCATCTGTAAACATTTTTAAATTTTGGTGAACAGCAAATCCTTGGCAGAGACTTTTTTCTGACTTTACTCAGAGCAAGAATAGATAATATAATTTCTAGGCTGATAAAAGCAAAATCCTCTTAAGGAAATGAAATGTCTACATTTTCTTGCACATTAATGGGATTTGCAATTTGAGCAAAACTAATAGATACTGAAAATAAATAAAGCTCAAGGTTCCTGCTGTATTTAGTGACATCTTGCCATACACTGCAACTCTTCAAAGTGACACAGTGTGAAAAAGTACCCTTTAAGACTGAATCAATTATATCCTACTTGGAAATCTTTATGAAGAAACACATAAAACACAATTCAAATGCATATTCTGTATAGCACATACAAATCAAGAAATCAGCAAGGAAATACTTAAAGGGTCACAAAATAGTTTTTGGATTTGTTAGTTGAGATCATGAAAGTAAAACACAATTGTGTCTTCTCATTTTAAATGATAGCTTTCTTTTCAATTCTCAAATTCACTCATTCAAAAATAAAGATAACAAATATCATATGTTTGATAGGCTACATATTAGTTATGAAACATCATGAATACAGTTTTTTTGATCCACTGAAGAGCACAATACTGGTTATTGCTGACAATGCATTGTCATCCATAAATATAATACCGTAGGAAACCACAGAAGTGTTTATATCTCTCTCTGTGCATCAATGGTTAGCACATCAGGACTCAGGTTTGGCTTGGATCTACCAATGAGAATTATTGTTATATCAAAAAAAAAAACAAAAACAACCCAAAAAAACCCCAACCAACCAGTCCTTCTGTCTGATATACAGTGTGATTTTCTGTAGAGGATGTTACAGATAAACTCTTCAAATCTAATGGGGAAAAAGACACAGTTGTTCAGATATTATGGTCCTATATAGAGATCTGAGAATACCATAACACTGCCAGGACCTAGGAATGGAGTGTCCTACTCTATCTAATTAAAATATCCATAAAGATACATGTGGCTTCTTAGAAATTTGTTACCTGACAAACACATATATTTTATCCTTTTTCTTACAACTCCTTCCCTGTGTCCTGGTTGTGGACAGAACTAAATCTGTTCAGTGATTTTATTTTTCAACTCAGTCTCTTCTAAGTGACCACACTGTGTGAAGTTAATGGCAGATTTTGGCTGAAAGCATCTGCTTCTAGCAGTGATAATGCTTGATGTTTAGTTACAAAAAATAATTGATCTGCAAAAGGCCCTTGCTTATATTGCTTCTGTGGAGACCAAGGTCACTTGCTGAGGGGTGCAGAAAGTAAAGGTCCACACTGATGGGAAGGAATGGACAGGATAGGTGACCCTAAACTGATCAGCAAAAGACTCCATCCCATATACATGATATTCAATAATTGCTATCAGTGGGGTTTGCATCAATATTGATTTTGTATATAATTTTTTGTATTTCATTTTATTGTTAATATTTTAATTGAAGCTGTTTTAATTTTCTAATCACTGTCTCCCTCCCTTATTCCTTTTCTCTTCCCCTTTGAGAAGGGAGAAGTGTTAATAGAGAGCATCTGTCATTTGTCTAGTGGCTGGCCCAGCCATAAACCTCAACACCTGTAACATAAATTAAAGTTCTGAAAGAATTAATAAGTCCTAACTATTATGTTGTTTTGTTTGTTGTTTTGTTTTGGTTTTTTTTTTTTTTAATTTTATTTTGTGGTTTGTTTGTTTTTCTGATAAGATTATAAATTAAACCATATTTTACCAAAGCCTTTTGAAAATGCAATTTGATATGTCACAGCAATCACTCAGCTTGTGTACAGTTGGACTTGATAATACCAGACCCTGCTTATTATAAAATCAACAGCAATGGTCCCAAAGAAGGAAGTGTAAATGAAGAAAGACTGATGACTTGTGGGCTCAAACTCATTTGGGTCACCTGAACCTAAAAGGGGATGTTTTAACTTGCCAATGAATTACTATTCTAATGACAAGGCAGAGGAGTTGAGGCCAAATTAACATCTCATGTCTCATTTAAAAAACATTACCTGTCTTTTACTTAAGTCTTTTTGATTATTATGACTATGATGATTTTTATTTGATTGAATCACTTTGATGATGATTATCATTATTAAGGGGGGAAATGTTGTTTTATGTAAGTATATATCAATTAAAATACTTTCTAAAAGAATAATGAGAGACAATTAAATATAAGATTTTTGATGAAGTTTTCTATAGGCCAACTTTAATTCCACCCACTTAAGCACAATACTGCTTCTCAGAATAC
The DNA here is from genome assembly GCA_025447755.1 of Corythornis vintsioides. NCBI lineage: Eukaryota > Metazoa > Chordata > Aves > Coraciiformes > Alcedinidae > Corythornis > Corythornis vintsioides. The sequence goes on from JAOEGS010003672.1 coordinate 3,033, forward strand.
AACAACGACCCACTTTTTTGTGTTAGTTTAATTCAAAGTGAATTTATACAGAAAATCTCCATCTTAGAAAAACCCATGAAGATCAAAGCAGAACATTTCTTACCTCTCCAAATGTTTGCTATCGCTAGACTAACACAATGCATAGTGGAAGCATAACAGATCCAGTGCAAATAAGGCTGACCCCCCCAGGATCCCACCAGGGTGTCAGTCACTGAGATGCTGGACCAGAAGCATAAACAGTGCCACTACAACTACTGGAACCACTTTTTAAGCTGGTCCCTAAACACTGTGTGAACATACATACAATAGATTGCAGGTTCTGCAAATAGTACTAACAGAGGACAATATTAAACAAGAATCATAAGTCCCTACAAATCTCCCCCTGTGGCATCTCCTGATCTTGTCTTAATAGCTGTAAGGCTACATGTTCTAGGCTAAGCTCAGCTCAGCCACACAGTAGAAAGCCAAGAACAAAGAATGAAAGCTGGAAATGCTTCACAGAGTATATTCACTAGTGTGGGTGCTTGCTTCTATTTTTGTATTCTGGATTGAAGAATTGTTTGGCATGAAGGAAAAACAATTTAAAGAGAAGTAAGCAGATGAGGAAAAGCAGTAACATACAAAAAAAAAAAAAAGTGAAGGAAAAAGCAAAAGGCAAAAAAATGTCACCATCATATTTACAAAATAAAAAAATGTTTTCAGAGTACTATGCCTGAAATCCAGCCATCCTTTCCCCAAAAAATATTCAGATATCCCCTCTACTCATTGCACCCATACTCTTTAGTGTAAGAGCTGGGATTAGGGCAATGGTCCATCTATACTGAGTATCATGTCTCTCATGGTTAGCCATATTAAATGCTTAAGGAAAGCCTGTGAAAAGGCAAACATATAGTTGACCAACAGTGATTTACAACTTACAGAGGTCTAGTAATGCAGAATGTCAGTACATTTACACAGTCCTTCATAGGTCCATGTTTCCACAATTTCTTCCGTCACTGACTTCAGGCATCCATAGCATCCTATGGTGAGGAATGGCATAAATTATTTAATTTATGTAGCACACAAGGAGAAATTATTTCATAGGACTGGTCACCTTGACACCACTTTTTTTTTGTATCCTTATCACTTCTACTGTATACTTTTTTTTGAGACAGGAGGAATCAGAACTGTAAGCAGCATTTTAGTTCTAGGCATACTATGGATTTATATAGTGTTAAACCTCCACAGAATCAATAGGCAGCTTCCCAGGTTTTTCTCTATAGTTTTCTACTAATTCCTAACATTCTGTTCTATTTTTGACCACCACGAAGAACTAAGCAGACTTTTTCACAGAAGTAGCTATTGCAACTTCAATATCTTCTTCCTGAATAACAACAGCAAGTTCACAACCCATTACTGCCACTGCAAAGTTAGGGTGGTTTCCTTCTGCATGCATCCCATTACATTTACGTATGTGGAATGTCATCTCCTGTCTTATCATCCACTCATGCTATGTTCTGGGATATTTCTGCAGAATTTATAGGTATTCTTCATATTTACTACCCAAAATACCTCAGTATCATCAGCATCTGCTCAAGTCCTCTTGCATTACATGAATAATAATGGATGAATTTTCATCAGACTATATTAAACAGAAATACAAAAATTAGTATTACAAGCACTTGAGCAAAATGCAACAAAATGCTCAACCTACAAACATAGAGAGCATTCCACCCTGATCTTTGATGGAGAACTGTTCCTAAAAGATCCAGTGGAGGGGACATTACAGCCTTCATGAATTGCTACCCATATTATTGCAAAGCCTTTTGTGTGCTCCTTTACCTAAATAGCCCTTGTAACAATATAAACCAACCTCTTCTTTTCCCAATTGCAATAGAATGCAGTTATTTTTCTCCATTTTCCAGCTACCCGTAAAACTGATGTAGACAGCAATTACAGTTGGTTTTGTGTTTGTTTGGAGTTTGGGTTTTTTTTTGTTTGTTTGGTTTGGGTTTGTTTGTTTGTTTTTATGAAAAAAATAAAACAATTCCTTAATCATTTCTTCATAGGTCACATTTTCTACACTTCCAAGTTCTCATTCCTGTCTCCCTGATTCACTCCTGGTTTCATCTCACCTACAAAATCCTATCATCTTTATCTGAAGGATCTCATGCCTTGCTGACTTGCCCTTGGGAGTACCTGGCTACCATCTCGGGTTCAGTACAGTTAAAACAGAACTCTTGGTCTCACTTCTGAGATGTAGCTTCCTTACCTCTTCTCCAGATTCTCAAAGGACTTCTCCCATCCTGACAATCTCAAACACCTATAACCTGGATGCCAGGTTTAATTTAGGCTCTGCTATGCCCACAGAACTATCTCTAAAACTTAACCTTTTTCATCCATTAATGCTGGTAATATTCTCATTAAGGTCACAGTTATTTTACAGCTCACTTACTGTAACATCTTGGCCCTGACAAAGGCATTTTTGTACCAGGCATATCTATTTATAAACTGCTGCCAAGACTGTCTTCAAAACCCACCAGTTCAATTAGCTCATGCACCTCTTTGCATTTTTGACAGTTCCCCTTGCAATAAATTCATTTTTTTAAGACATTGACAGCTATTCTCTTTCTTTGAATAATTTTTAATTTATTATCCAGGGATGAGGTTCAAGCTTTAATTATACCTCACATTGCCCATCTGCTTATTTGTTCAAAAATGGTACCTCTTAAGAGGTCTTAAGGAGATCTCCATAAACATACGTAACTTCAGACTTTTCCATGTCCCCTTCATGCTCAACTCTTCACTGTAGTGCTGAAAAGTCTCTCACAGAAAACAACTGATAATTATTAATCTGTTGGTCTGTGGAAGAGAAACACAGTGGGGATAATCCAGATGGTCTGGAGGCCCCATGGAGGGATTTGACCTCGATCAGTTGCAGCTGTGCCTTTAAAATAAAGTCCCAAACTGAGAATGATAAACAAGAAGGGAGTTGCTAAAGAAGGAAACCCCAAGTTAGGCAAGCAGACAAACAAGTAAAAACAGAACAACACACCCATGGTCATAAGAGGCACAGTAGAAGAACCCATGAGATTGTTACACATTATGCAGATAATAGTATAAGAACCAGTGTGTTAGCTTAATAAGGTGGCTATTACTATTACTGAGGCTATTGCTTTTTGCTGCTTAATGAACTTCATGTCACTTGACCATCTCTACTGTGACAAAGCACATGTGATGGACATTGTCCCACAATCTCCTTGCACATGTTGATTTGTCTTCCATTTTTTTACCCTTTGCTATGGATAGACAATATGCTCTGTTATGTGTAATGAGCCCTGATCTGGGCTTGAAGATCCTAAGAACAATAATTATAACAAAAGTAATGCTTACATTGTATCATATGGAAGCTGAACTGATCCATCACAACAAATTAATTCCTCAGCTAGTATCTCACACATTGTACTTTAGGAAGTTTAGAAAAGTACAAACATCTGCCAACAATGCAACATACTATTTCTCTTTGGAGTAGCAGAGGCAGTAGCCCTGCTAGAACTAGTATAATTATAGAAAAATTATGTTGGCAGACCTCATAAAACATGCCAGAAGTACAGAACCAGATGTTTCAAGAACTGCATATCCTCGGTAGGTTTTACTAAATTCTAGAATTCCATTTGTACTGAATTCTACATATTTCCTTAACCCTTGAATTTATGGTTGATATTTTAACATAATTGTGGTTTCTATCCAAAACTTTAAAGAATAGGTAAGCCTACCCACACTACTTTAATTTCAGCTTTTACCTGTGAGTATGACATGTCTTCTACAAGAAGTGATTAAACAAGTCTATGTTACTGAACAGAAGCTTACTCATATTTACACAGGTATTTTATCCAATACTCCCATTGCTCCTAGCTCTCCATGAGCTTTCTTTTCCAGGTACTGCAGTAGCCTGGATCTGGTGGGAATGTATTGCAGGTTCAGGCTTTTGTTTAAAATGCATCCTACCCCTGTATCTTACTATCTCTGCTATGAAGTCCAGTTTTTCTGTTCAGTCTCATATAACTTCCATTACCTATGCTTTTATATATTTCTCAGAATATTTACTTCTACACACATATAGATCCTTTTTCAGTTGTTCGTATAGTGACACAAGCCTACAACCCATTTCTCCAAAGTTAGGATTTTCTACAAGCAAACACAGCTTTTACTAATAAAATAAATGCATCTCAAAGAGGAATAGAAGTAATTAGGGAAAAAAAAAGAGAGTAAGAATAAGCTGTTGAGGATTGAGGAAGCATGGATTTTTCAGCAAGTATCATCACTTAGACACATACATGCTCCATAAAATTTACTGTTAGAGCATTAAGAAATTTTCTACTCAAAACAAAGCAGTACAAGCCCCACTTAATACATGTCTTGGGACTGTTCTTTATTTATAGATATTTCCAGTTAAGTGGTCAGTGTCATGGCCTGATTCACACAACATTGATTAGGATTTTTCAAGTAATGAAGGTCAGGATTATATCTATTTTATATCAAGTTACATATTCTCTTTTGTTTATAGAGGCTGAGATATATTGTGAGAAATCCATTAGGTACAACTGCCTCAGACTAGTAGAAGCTATTGGTATCAACACAGTAGACCTCATTTGTGATATTTGCAAGCATTCTGAGATCAGAATCTTTCTGCAGAAAAGAAATAATAATCAATCAGAGGTATTTCTGGTACGGAAAAGGTCTTTAACTGGAATTATGCACTGTTGATCCAGACATTGACCCAAGGATAGATCGTATAAGAGCATTTGAGACTGGTGATTGTGTCCTGAAAAAAGAAAAAAAAAAAAGTTATAGTTTCCAGCCATTGGCTAGGAAAACAATTAACAGGCTCTCCCATACTTGTTCACATAATGCTTTAAAGATGTATTTTCTGGGAACATCTGGTCAATGCAAATCTTGAAAGCAAGAAGGGAACATCTTCCCTATTTCCTTGCTTTCCACAATGTTTATGTATCATCTCCATCTGGGTTAATATAACAAGGATCATCCAATGGTTCCAGTGAGCAATCCTTCATATAAACCAGAAAGAGAGATTTTGTGTGAACGTCCTCAGTTTAAGCTAAGAGACATACATAGCAGTTGGACATTCCACAGCTTGATATACAACCTCTGCCATCTATAATGGAGGAAGAATGACGTCTGGCTTCAGGCATTGCATAAGTGCAAGCTGACATGTGGCGTAACAGTCTGAAACCTGTAGCTGACATTTATCTTGGGGTTACAGATGACCATCCAGATGGACTGGAACTCTCTCCTCTGGAAGATACACAATTGCTCTTTGCAGTCCATTTGAGCTCCAATGAGTGCCAATTTGCTTCAGTTTCTCATCTCATTCAGCTGTTTGTAGTAAAGATGAAGTTTAAGGATTGTGGTGCTGTCCTGAGAGCTATGGATTTGAGAAAATGATTGAATAGATACAAGGGCATTAACTCCATATGCACAGCTAGTTGATGACCACTTTCTATAAATGTCCTTAGCACTGGGCAAAGTCTGAATATTACTTTATTATGAATCACAGTTATTTTATGGGAAAGAAAGCAAGGCTATATAATTTTTTTTTCATGTGCTCTTCATGAAAGACATCCATGAAAAGGATGAGAAAAGCCACAGAAAGAATCTGTAATTAATGAAAATACTCAAGAGGTGACTTCTGGCACCTGAATAATAATGATTCTAGCTCCATCGTAAAACAAAAGATGATATCTGAAGAGAAAGTTTGTGAAGAACTGTCACTTAAGTGTATCGGCCTTGTGCTATTTTGATTATATCACAAAATGTTTGCCTTTACAAATTATGGTAGCTTTCTGAAAGGAAGAGAAAACTATTTTCTCAAAGCACAGTTAGTCGTTTAGCACTGCAAGTATGTATGTACTCCGTAGCTGTTTGGCACTTGTATTTAAAGGGCTCCTGCCAAAATACCAGGATATATTTGGGTAGATATTCTTCCTAGGACTTTGTATGTCATACATTCAAGAGATACATGTTGTATCAAGATAAATACTTGTTGTTCCAAACAACAAAAAAAAAGTGTGAGTGCCTGCACTAAATATATCTAAGAGTTATACTTTTTTGAGCCTTCAAAGGAGAAAAACCTCCACTGAGTTCTCTTCAGTTTTTCATGAACTCTTCATCATTACACTCATTACAGAATCTCTATAGTTGAAAAAGACCTTCAAGATCATCAAGTCCAACCATTATCTAACTCTACTACACCATATCCTTAAGCACTAGATTATAGTGTATTATCTGGAAAATAAAGTAAGGACCAAACTTCCAGTGTTACTCATGGAAACTTAGATATCCTTCAGAAAATTTAGCCTATTATTATTTAGCTTGACACCAAAGTCTGATCACAAAGGCAGATGCTTTATTCTATCAGTAAGCAGTATTTACATAGTAATGTTAGTTTAATAGACATTGGACTGAAATAGAGGAGTACTTTATCTCAATGTGGCTTTTGGAGTTCTTTATCCCTGAGAAAGCTGTTTAACTTTCTTAGCATCTGGAATTATAGTAGCTGGTGTCATTTCTGAAAGACTTCAAGATGTCTACTCCAATAAACATCATTAACTTGTCTTCAGGACCTAAATGGACAGATAATTGATGGCCCTTTTTCTCTGATCATTGATTTTTCAATCTTCAGAGTAGTACCAACTATAGATGACACCTCCTACCAGTCTCCAAGATCAATTGGGAGCAATGTAAGAGCAGAATAGTGTGCACTCTTGTCATCATGATAAAGATGAAGGACCCTTGGGAGAAGCTGCAGTGAAAGTCCTTGTGATTCAAAATCTGTGCTGCTTTATTTATTGGATGTTCATTGTCTCTGTCTCTAAAATTTTATCTGAGAGTTCTTGAAATTGAGGCCACAGGAGTATTAGGCCATTTTAATTAGCAGTATGCTGTTGATAAAGTGGGAAGGAAATTTGCTTCTGTATCTTAATAAACTTAACAGTAAATTTACTCTTGGTAGTACTGAAGAGGAGATGATTTGCACCAACAATAAATTAACTGCAATGAGTTTTAGAATAATGATTGCAGTTTAGGATAATGATGATGTAAAGACTGCTTCAGTGTTGCCACTGCTATATACTGGAATAGAGATATTAAATGTGGGGACTAGAGTACCATTAAAAGCTGAGCTGGCTGGGGAACAAACTTCACTGGTGTTCCTACCAAAATGGTATTTTGAACTCAGTTTCTCAATCAGGAAAAGTCAAACAGGATCTTTTTTTTTTTTTTTTTTTTTAACCCCTCAATACTTTCTCACAGAAGTAAGTAATAGAAAAGCTTCAAGTTCTTACTTTTTGCTTTCAGCAAGCACTCTGAGTTTGTTGTCTGTATTTCCTTCTCCTAGAAGGGGGTAATTGACAGGTGGAGCAGCTGAGTGTTTTATCTGAAAACAGTGCAGATGGAAGCTCTGCTCCTCAGGAAGAAGGATGGGTGTCATGCTTTGATTCCAACTTTTAAAATTACTGTGATGCAAAATATGCTGAGAAATTTTATTTTATTTTTTAATCAGAATTAAAATTGGCAGATTTTGCAAGGAATGAATAACTACTTGCTTAAGAACAGGTTACAGAATAAGCTACAGATTAGCAGACATTCAGAGGCAGTACAAGTTAGGTAGTTACTATCACTTTTTTTTATGTACTTGATGAATTAAGAGCTAAAAGAGCTTTTATTACTGATTGTACACATGGGCCAAACAACAGTACTGTTTGAAGACTTCATCGTAGTATGTAGAGACCCATGTGTAGCTTCCACACAAACGGACATACAGAGAAGAACCACAGATTCTGAGTCATAAAAACAAAGGTCAAAAAATGTTCTTCTCCAATGTTAATAGCATCTGTTAAGAAAGAAGGTTTTAAGCTTGGGTCCTTTTTTCTGTATCACTTGAGTTCAGCACTGACAGGTCAGTAACTGAGGGAATTTTTCTTCTGATATTGACTTGAGGAGTACAGATTGATGAGGTTTTTGTTTGGGTTTTTAGTTCTGTTTATTGTTTTGCTTTTTTTTTTTCTTTTAATCTGGACAAATACTTATTGATCCTAATGAAAAAGTGTGGCTACACTATATAGATTTAAGAGTTATACTTGCTTGTTATTTTAACAGAATTATGTAGAATGATTGTAAAGAAAGTCTGATTTCTGGCATGTATGTCCTACAGAAGATTCAGCAGATAAGATTGAAGAGAGATGACTCATATTTCTCATGATCTAAGATTTTACTAGTTATTTTGAAAGGTAAGCATAATACAGATATGATCTGGCATAGTATAGGAGCACACAGAAATCACATTCTAGTGATTACACATACCCCCACCTACCACACATTTGGAAGTACGTAGAAATAAATATAAAACAATATCATAAGATGGATGATGTAAGAAGCAGGGATTGAGAAAGGAGTAATGTATACAAAAAGGGTGAGCCTGTGACACAAAGGTGATCTAGTGCAAGCTCAATCGTGGTGTCTTACTGTAAAAGAGGTTCTCCTCTCCCAATCTCTTCTCACCATCACTGGCAAAAGTTAACAATCATTCCCATGTCAGCAGTGTAGGTTGCACACATCATATAAAATTGGCTAGATTGCCTTGGATAATTTTAGCTGTTTGCACCAGATTTACACCATATTAGGAAAAGGAAAGTGTTATGATTATTACAAGACTGTGATATATCCCATAAATGTTTAGCTTCCTCATCCCTAGTCCTCCTGCTAAAAACTGATGCTTGACACGGCCAGAGCACAAACTCCAAATTCTTTACCCTACTCCACAATTCTCCTTTTGCCTGCCTGTGAGGATTGTGTATCAGATACTCCTGTGCTATCCTATTTCATGTCCAAACAATAAGACCCACATCACAACAAAGCTACATATGAGTGGAGGGGGTTGCTCTCAAGGGAGAAACATTTCTTATTTTTATGCAAATAAGAAAATCAAATACGCTATTTAGTTATGGTCAAATTTCTCTGAAATAAACTCAGTGACCCAGAGCATATCTTTATGTACTTGGACCACCTCCATCTCTCTTACTTGCCAAAACAATCACTATCAACCATTTACAGATTAATTTCAAGCCTTCATTCATACTGTATGATTGCCTTATCTGAGAAGGGATTTTTCATAAGCGTACAACATTTGCAAAGTTTGTTTTGTTGATTCAAATATCACACAATAGACTCACAATAAGACATCTAACTTTTGACTTAAAACTTCTTTGATTCAAGATCATAGAACATTTTATTTTGCTGTAAATTTATTGCATGTTCTAACCCTACCCAAACAGTGCAACTGGCTGCATGACTTTACCAGAGGAAAAACCATTCGTTTCTTCATGTAAATATTTGTGTCTTTTCACCTACTCATGTACAATGGAATCAGGTCTGATAAATTAATCTCCCTTCTCCACAAAGCTTATGTAAGTGGCTTTTTTTACTGGCTACTACATGTGTACTAGATGAAGGTCACCATCAGAAACTGAAATGACCAAATCAGTGTCAGCATCTTGTTGGCAACTTTTAGTAACTGGTCGCGGTGTCATTTCTGAAGTGGAACCAATAAGAGTTTGCCTGTGTCTGCAGCTGCAGCCAGACAGCATGCAGCATAGCTTACCAGCATGACATTGACCCTTGATCAGCTACAGATTCTTTCTGTTGTGTAAATGAGACCTTGTACAAAGAGAAGTTCCTGAAGAACTTCAGTGCATTTCATTAGCATCTCACTCCAGGGGAGAAAGTTCCTCTGAGGCAAGTCTTTTTCTTTGTAGGAGTTCATACAGTCCAGACAGCTGTTAATAGCCAAATTCCAGAGGGATCATCCTTTCCCCTTCTCTTTCTCTTCTCCTCAGCAAGGCTGGAGAAAGGATTTGCCACTGTGCTGTGATAATGAGCTATCTACCTCTAGACTATTGTGACTCTTCTCTGATGCTGTTCTTGCCATAGCTACTACATGGCTTTCATACATTTTAACAGGACAGACAGCATATTAATATAGAGCTCAAACACAAGGACCCCTACTCAACCTGTGTTCAAAAGAAACATTTCATCCTCCTTCACTACAAAGTACAATACCACGATCCAAGTGGGAAAAGGTGGCAAAAGAAAATACTTGATGTATTGCACTTCAAATACAAACCACATTTCTTTTATAAAGGCCAAATTCCACTTTATGTACTTGCTATTGATTAAGAACTAGCTGACAGAGATCTTTAAGAGAAGTATTGGTACAGAATTGTCTTTCACAGAGGGAATTTTCTATAAAGGTTCTTATCAACATTCAAATCTATACAGCTTTTTTCTGGCTAGAAAAGTAGACAAGACAGTAAGCCGTGTACTCATCCACTTTTCACTCTACCCAAAGGTAGCACAAACCATAAAAATGTCTGTAGTAAGAACTACAGAGGATATTGGTGAAGTAAAGATCAACACATGCCCTTTTGTCATTCAATCATCCTACTGATGATACCCTTGACAGCTGCAGGTTGTGAAGCTTGTCCCTGCCAGGCTTTTTGGATGAACAAGCTACTTGTCTGCTTCAAGTAGTCTACGTTTTGTTCAGATTAGATACTTATCTACTTATGAAAATGGACATTTAACCTGTGACGTAAGTAAAGTACGTCTCAGAAAACAGAGCAAAGGATGTTATATAGCAGCCAATAACTGTTATGGGAATGCTTTTTGTAAACTGCATTGATTTTACATCGAACATTTCACATCAGGATGAGACAAACACAGCTTCTTGCACTGGCTCTCCTAAAAGCTGCCTGTTGCACGTCAAATACCCAGAACTGCACACACTACATTTCTGAAGCATTACAGTTCTTGCTAGTCCTGGAATATGTATTCTTTGTCCCAGTAAATTTAGATACACTACATTGAGCTGTTAATTTTTCCTAATCCAGACCCAATTTATTGATTTGGGCAAGTAGTCATTCACTCATGTGTTCTTTTATGCAGAATAGGATTTTTCTGAAGAAAACGGGTGGAAGTATCAAAGGATACTTCATTATTAGCATAATACTGTTTCCTGCTCCAGTTAAGCAATGCAGGTATTGGTACTGATGTTTTCTTCTTATACATGCCTTTTGGTGTCTCATGTTAAAGATTATCACTGTATATGAAATACAGAATGTTACTTTCCCTTACTGCTTTATTTTATGTTACTCTTGAATCAATGTTACTTACCCTCAGATTCTTGAATAGAAAATTAATATAATCTCTGCCTGGTTTTAAGAACACATTAAATCTGTGTAGTTAGAAATCATTTATCGACCAGCCTCTGAATCTTATGTTTAGATTTTTATGGTGTTCTAGGAAAGAAGCAATCTTGGTTTACAAATACACAAAGCTTTGATAATTTGGTCACACAGTCACAATTATTCATGCACTACTATTGAAAAAATAATTAAGATAAGGTAATTAAAAGTGTAATGTTAAAGTCTTTCTACTTTCTATCCTAGCTGTCTGAGTGGAACTAGAAAAGGAAAAAAAAAAAAAAAGAAAAAAAGATAGATTACAGTATTTATTTGTCTGTCACATCAGAAAAACACCTGGAAAACTCAGTCAGTTGAGTTGAGTAGAGAATTCTACATATGAACAACAGTAAGAAAACTATCAACAGACACACTATAGGCACTGATTAGGAGAGAAAATATAACAAAGGGCACATTGTAGGAGCAAAATTGAGGGTTATAGTCAAAATTAACTTTCTGAAAACAGCAATTTAAAGCTGTACATGAATAATTACAGATGACCCATCATCTCTGGAGAGACTTCTCAAAACCTGCCTGGATGCAGCCCTGGGCAGCTTGCTCTAGGTGAATATGGCTTAGCAGGGGGGTTGGACTAGATGATCTGCAGAGGTCCCTTCCAACCCCTATCATTCTGTGATTGCCATAAGTCTGTAGCAGGGATGATATATTATTTTAGAGTTTTTGTTGTTTTGTTGGGGGTTTTGTTTGACATAATCTTCGTCACTTCACCCTTCTCTTTTGTTCCCTGAATTGATATTGTTTTCTCCTCACTCTCCTGGGGGCTGCTAATACTCCATCATTAGCTGTTGGCTTCAGGAGTATCCAGGTGGACATTACTGGCTTTGGAGAGTATTTTGTTCTATGTTTGCCCTTTCTGCTGACATGTCACTAGTGTGCTCCTCACCAATTCTGAACCAGTAATCTAGATTTTAAATTTGCTCAAAATGACCACCACAGAGGGACATATTGAAGAAATAAATAAATGGTTGGCATGAACCAGCAGCTTTGCATAAAATCTCCTTTTACTCTTTCATCTCCCAGCTACCTGCCTGAGCCTGGTGCATAGAGGTTGTTATTTCTCACTTTCATTTGTCCCTGCTTCCTCTGCAAGAACTCAGTGTCAGAATTAACTTCATATGCTTTGCATCTTTATATTTTGGTGCTACTACAGAAACATTAGGTACCTTTAGTGTATCTAGAGCATTTCAGTGTTACAGGATTCCACTGAACCACCATGCTAAGTTAACAGAATAATTTTAACACTGTCTACATGAAGCTAGAAAATTAACATGAAAGAGAGCACAGGAAGGAACACCACAGAAAGGGCATTCCCTGGGAACAAGTGAAATGTGAAGAAAAACTGCCATCAGGACCATGAAAGTCTTTTAGAAGAGAGTGTTTGATAATGCTGCAGGTGCAGCATTATTTTAAGGTAATTTTACATTATTTTAAGGTAACACAGTGAATGTTATATTTCTAAAAGGTAACATACACTCTGAATCTGAACCGCAGTAGTTAAGTACCTGCAAACCGAAATACTTTTTGTACCTTACAGTCGAATAAAAGGATCAATCAAGAAAACTTGTTTCTTTAACAGAGCATGAATGAGCACAGCCTGCACACACACACACAGACACACACACAAAACCAAAAAAAAAAAAAACCACAAAAACCCCAAACACTATAAAAATAAGGACCAACCTGTTTTCCTCAGCTGTGCCATGGAGAGCTGGAAGAAGAGAAAGAGGTCACACAGAAAAAAACAAAGTGTAGCTGTTGATCTTTTTTTGACCGCCCGAAGCCGAAGCCCAAAAGACAGATGCAGGATGGATAGGGATAGAAAAGGTCTTTGCTTTTACTCTGCATTCCGAACAATCTACATGTTGAAGGTCAAAGAGAAAAATAAACTAATAAACAAGCCTAAAGACAATAAAGGTTTTCTCAAAACAGAAATAGGTCATTTTATCACTGACATTTGAAAAATGTGCGTTTCACAGAACCCAGTATAGAATACTCATCTCCAGCATGTAAAGTTCGGCAGGGAAGCACTTTGAACCATTATAATCTTTCCTAGATTTTTGTTTTAATAACAAGCATTGAGTAAAGAACTAAGTCAAAGTTAGAAGAAAAAAGTATGTTACAGAAATAGTACATCCTTTCCCAGGATGACAATCTGCACTTTCAGTACTGACAGGGATATAAGAGTAGGATGGTGCGTAAGACACCATAGATTTTTAGATAAGTGAATCCAAGCCTTTTAATAAATACCTCTGCTTTTTATCATGTTCAAAGTTTTATGCAGGGATCCTATTTCATTTCCATGATGATTATTTTTAACATTAACCTTGTAAAGCAGAGAACCTGCCATAGCAGCTTATTTTATATGGAATTAAGCATCTAAAATACAATTAAAAGCAAAACCAGACCATCAGACATAATGATTAGTTTGATATTGTTTTAGCTTGTACAGGCTACATGTACAGGTTAACACCTTAGATTATGTCTGTGCAGTGATAAAAGTTATGACTGCACCTAATGTAGAAATTGGAAAATTAGCTTTGCACTGTCTGCACTAGCGTTTATTAACCATGCAGACACAGTACCAAGGCGTGGTGCAGTCCAGCCTTAAGTATTTACCGAGACTTGGAAAGTTTGCAGCTTGCACTGCACTTTGTGCCACAGCAGCAGCGCAGCTGGAAGTGCCCGAGCTGGCAAGTTCACAGCTGGGACAGTTCTATGCAAATTACCATCATACTTCTGGGTGTAGCATTGGCATTCACACTCAGCTTCAGGATTTGTATTCTTTTTATGTATGTTTGCTTGAAAGTGGGAATAAGGGATCTTGTGGCCCATCTCAATCAAGATGACTAGAATATTTACAATCCATAAACTTTTTTTTTTTTTTAAGAAAATAATCAAAGTATTAAAGCAATATTTTAGAAAAACAAACAAAACCAAAACCCAACAAGACAAATAAACAACAACAACAGAAACAAACCAAAACAGAGAGAAAAACTGTAAATTATTATTCTCTTTTTGTTCCTCCTCTATCTTCTTCCTGTGCCTAACAACTGAAGGCTCTGGAGTTGCATGTACATGTAAACTGTAGACCTGTCACGAGCATTTCGATTGAATGTTCAAAAGGTGCAAGTGTAACTACTGTTATTACTTCAATTAAAACTATACCCATTTATCTGGAACAAGTATTCCTGGGGTGGGAGGGGTGGGAATGGTAGAATAAAGAATATTTAAAGGACAGCAACAAGACAGAAGAGAGTCACATTACTATTTAGTACATTTTCCACTTCTACTGGAAATATACATTTCTTGAAACATACTTCCATAGCAAATGTTTGATAGGTGTTACCCTTTATTTTTTTCTTTTAGAAAGAAAGACAAAGTTATTATCCTTCATGTTGTCTACTGAAGAAAACAAAAAGCTGTTGCTGGGGAGGAATCAAACTGGACTATATTTTGGTGCCTTTCACCCCATGTGATTCTTCATACTTGATTGCCATAGGGATAATTTTTGTTTTAAAGTATTTACTCTTATTTTTATTCAAATTCCAAGTTGTTTCAAGTGAAAGAGACCTGAGGCTAAAAAACATTCCTCCATGTACACAGGCAGAATTAATAACCCCCAGGGAGAAATGACTGCCTAATTCTTACACAATACAAGCCTGGTTCTCAGACAACCAGTGTAATTTTTTTAGCAGTTGTTCCTGAAACGCTAGTAATATTGTGGTTTTGTAAAGATAAAGTAGATGGCGTATTTTAATACACTTAATATCACGAACTACAAACAAATACACCATGTTGGTGTAAAATACCTCTGGTTGTGAAGGAAAGTGAAAGTTTAAAGGACAAAGAATATTATATAGAATAACATATTATGGAGGGAACAGGACATGAAGACAAGCAGTGCAGAAGTAGAGGTTAGAATATAAAAAACCAGCAATTTAAACTGACTACAGTCTCAGAGTCCCAACCTACTTCCTTTGTAGCAACATGAGCCCTGTTTAGCTATTTTTAACCCACTTTCTAGAGTAAGAAACTAAACAGGCATATTCAGTAGTTCAGGTTTATTTTATATATGAGAGAAAGTAAGTTGAAACTGGCACTGAGTTCTTAGCATCAGAAAGGGAAAAATACAAATCATTTGCAGAACATAAAAAGAAGAGCAAGGGTTACTAATAAAATGGTGACATGCAAAATTTCAAATGGTCAAGAAAACATGGTTAACTCTCAGTGTTCTTTCTTGCTATTTTATTTCACATTGGGAAGATTATTTGCACTTAATTTCACACAGACATTTTTTTTGAGAAAGCAGATTCTCTAATAGATGTAAAAATAATTAATCCATTCACTGTCAGTAACAAGACACTCCAGGATATATGTTATTCTGTTAGTAAAGAAAACTTCAGAAAGCTAAAAATATCACACTTATCAAGGCATGAATCTATAGGTTCACGCACAAGGATGTGGCTTACTGTTCCCTAACATGGAATACAAGAAGGGCTGGTGGCACAGGGTGAGAAACAACAATATGTGTAAAAGTTAAGGGACTAAAAATATATACACACCTGTTCACCCTACATTGTTCGGGTGGTGAATGCACCAAGCAAGAATCAACACAGCCCAGTTTTACAGAGCAGGGAGAACCACTCAACCTTAGCAGTGTAGGAAGAATATTACCAGGCTTGTACGAGTAACAGAACTACAAAGCAACTGCAGTAAAGGCCACAGTTCCTTGCTGGGTTTTACAGAGCATGAAAATACCTAACAATTATCTTCTAATCTGTGATCTCTCTGAATCTATTTAACAGACCTAGAGGGTTTTTTTTCTTGGTTTTCTTTTGGTTTAGGATTTTTGTTTAGATTTGTGAAAGACTGTTCAAGCAAAAGCCAGAAGCTGCTATGGGACAGATATGTCTCCTGTTAACATTGGACCTAGAATTCCTAATTTGTATGTCATTAAGCTCAGAGATCTCTCTGGAAACTTCAGTTTCTCCCTTTAGGTCAATTGTCTTGGCTAGCAATTTGATTTTTCAATGCAATGCATTGCAATAATCACGTTTGGCAATCAGAGATGTGGATTTGCATAGCCAAGCATAGGAAGACAGAGTGCCCCAGCCTTGGGCAGAAGGGGACATTTTGCACAGCTGGCATTGCACATGTTTGCAAAAGCAACATAAACAGGCAAGAGGCCTCACAGGGTTTACATTCTGACACATCCCAAAGTTCATCCCAGTTGAAGTGCTTCCTTTTGCCAAAAGAAACCACACATAAGGTGGTGGAGGGGAACCACCACATATTAAGAAACCCATAACATTCAGTCCAGCAGCAAACTAAACATAGTATCAAAAGCTAGTTACAACTGCATTCCCTAGAAGAGGTGAAAAAGGTATGGTGAGAAATGCTGAACTACTTGCAGATTTCCTTTTCAGCAATCATTCCTGCTCCCTTGTCTCTAAGTAACCTCAACCTTATCAAAACAGGAAGCAGCACTGGCAAAGGATCTTCTATACAGTGGATGTAGTTTTGCATGTCTGGTAGAGTGATCCTGGATTTACTAGCAATACTGTAGTTAGAAAAAGAGAAATAAATGTAGTTTTAGACTGAAGATTACGTATCCTCTTCCCTGATTAAAACACTGATATCTCAGAATGTCATTCATGCTTCCTGTGTCTGGCCCATATACAGCTCTTATTTCCAAAAAGGAATTGCATAAATTTAATCTGAAATGTGACTGGTATCAGACAACCTTTCCATTATGAAAGAACATAGGGTCTGCTTATAGATATTCCTTCACAGAGCTAAGTATGATGCATGCACTGGTAGTTAATACTGGATGCTTTAAAAAAAGACAGAAAAACTGAAGATGATCAATGCTTTTTCAATCAAAACATTCTAGAAGAAAAATCAGATTTTTTTTTGGTAGGAAATCTTTCAATTGAAAAATACAATGATGTTTTCACTAAGTGGATTCAAAGTGGTGCCTTTAGTCAGGGAAGTAAAGATGAGAGAAAAGTAAACAGACAAAAAGAGCAGCAACAAAATGCAAGTGGAGATACGTTTCTAGGGAATTGAAGGAAAGAGGGAGGAAAGACTTTTGCAATTGCCCCAGGACAAAGATGGGGGCATTTCTGGACCAGTCCTCAACTAAACCCAGCAATATAATTAAGCAATACTCCTGGTGCAAAATGTTCGTCAGTGGTTCATCTGCCTGGACACTGTATCGGCCATAAAAGCATTAAGCACCTACACTTATCGTTCTTTCTCAGCCCAGTTGTTTATCATATATGTTAACCTGACATAAATAACAGAACTTTTTCATGCACTGTGAACTAATGCCAGATAATATGTGATTTCACCAAGACATATTTTGAAATGGAAAGCACCTAGTGAATTACTCAGTTCTTTAGAAAAGGCAGCTTCAAGTTTTATCAGCTAAGGCATTTTGCATTGACATTCTTAGAGTCCTTATTCCATTTTAGACCTTTATACATGACATAGCAAGGAACACATACATTATTTTTCATTAATCCCTTTGCTAAGATTCTTACAGGAGATATATTTTTTTCGTCTTGTTGCTCCATGGACATACCACCAGCCAATGGTTACCAAGGATACACACTAACAAAATATCCTCTCAAATTAGGGTCACCAGATCTGCAATATTCTACCTAATCAGACAGCTATAAGATAATCTACCCAATAATCAGTTTCCCAGTGCATTTGTGCCTGCTGGGTTCTGTGCTGTAGCATATCATTGTGCGGATACCATCTCATGAAAGAAAGAATCATTGAACAGATGGGACAGCTTTCCCCAGCAGTGGTATTGTCAGCCAGATGTGCAACCAACATTGCCACAGATCTGCTATAAAGTTTCCAATAATTGGTGTCCTTTGATTTTGCTAGGCTGCTATAACAGACCTTTACAGAGATGCTAGCCAAAGAAAAACTTATTTGGACTGCAGAGGGTTTAGGATCTGGCTGAGACAACCTTAAACAACAAATGTTCCTTAGTTCTGTATTTATTTTATATGTGAGAACCAACAATAATCACAAGTACTGGTAAAAAGAATGTGCCTGGTTTTTTTTTTCCTTTTTTATTCTGTTTTGGGTTTTGTGTTTTGGTTTGTTCTGTTGGTTTTTTTGTTGTTTGTTTGTTTTTTTTGTTGGGTTGGTTTTGGTAGCATTTAAATTTCATATACAAGGTTCTGTGTGGACACAACCATGAGGCCTCACCTCCATTTCTCCTGGCTGATAAAGACAACAGAGAAAATGTAACAAACAGACTCAAAGAATCATTCCATTTGAAGGGACCACAGGAGGTCCAGCCTCCTCTACAAAGCAAGGTTAACATTTAATTTACGTCCGGTATCTCAGGGTTTTAAAAACCTCCAGGTCACTCCACAGCCCCTCTGCACAACTGTTCCAGTATCTCCCAATCCTCACAAAACAAAACACAAAACCAACTTATATCTAGGCAACAAGTCCCATTTCATTCAATAAGCACTGTCTCCAATTCTCACACCATCAACTTCAGTAAAGACTTTCCAAACAAAACCCCAAACCAAACCAAACCCCCCCCAAAAAAAACCCCCAAAAAACCAAAACAAAATAAAAATTCAAATGAAAGAAAAATCAAGGAATACAGTTTGGTCAGCTTCTTCTGAGTTTTCATGAAGCCTATATTTCGCATTTATTTTTCAATTCCAACTAATGCCCTAAATTGGCAAGTGATAGCTTCCTTGTCCTTGCTCTCCTCTGCCTGCTTACCCAGCAATCCCTTGCTCTGCTCTTCAACTTTTCTCCAGAAAGTCTTAGTTCTAAGTACGCTTCAAATTAAGTATTCATTCGAGAATGGATGGACTGGAAGACTTTAAACAATAAGTAGTCCAAGCTCAGCTTTTCCCTGTTTCTGTTCATGTAAACCTCCTGAAAAGCTTATCCACTTCACACACTTCAGCTTTCTGCGTCAAGGCAACATGCAGAGGGCCCAGAAAAACACCACTCTTTTGGCTAGAGTTGATGTTTGTCATGTCTTTATTTCTCTCTGATCACATAACCTCAAACAAGAACTTTTTTTTTTTTTGTGTCAGTGTGGGGTCACCTCTCTTGTCCACTCCTCCCTGCAGGTGCAGCCTTTCACTTTCTGCACCCGGCTTCCCCACCCTGCCATGTGGTGCATAACATCTAGCAATGGCCTAGGTCTGAACACCAATCACTGATAGCAACTCTAACCATGGGGTGTTATCACTGCTAGAAGCAGACACTGTCTGTGAAAGCAGACTGCTAAGTTCAGACAGTGCAGTTATTTCAAAGAACTGAGCTGAAAAGTAAAGTCACTGAACAGAATTATTTCTGTTCTCACTGAAACCAGGACACCAATCCTTTTATCATTATTACATTTTATTTATGTTCTCTTCTCTGTAAGCCTCTTTTACTACCTTAATTATTAGTATTAAAAGGTCAAAAAAATCTGTTTAGTGTTTTCTTTAGTCCTTTTAGTATACTTTTCCTCTCAATTTCTTCTAATACTTTATTGTTTGTTGTGTTCCATAATATTGTTTTTCTTTCTCTCAAAGATACCTGATGTTTATGTACATAATATCATTTTCCCTTCCTTGATTGCTTAGAAGAGTGTCTTTTGATGTCTCAGACCTTTTCTTTAGGGGCTCACCTTTAATTCTGCTTTTACTTAGAACTTTTCAACTAACATAAGTCCAAGCCCATGTTATTAAAAACATACAAAATGAAGCTTTTTAGATTTTACGATTGAATTGTGCTCTTACTTCTGGAAAATCTAAGTAAATACATCAGGTAACTAGACCCAGACTAGACTAGATATAATAAAGCTTTATACATGCATAACACGTTCTTATACAAACATCTAAGTACATGTGATACACAGTGTTGGCTTATATCCAGGTGGCCAACAGCTGGGCAGACTGAAGTCAGAATGAAGGTAAGCTCCATGTTTCCTGAAATCATAAACAAAGATGTGCACTTATCTACATTTCATGGGGGCCTGCCACTATTTTATTGTCTTAGGCATCACTAGAAATATATACACATTGAGACAGCAGCCTTTCTATGTGCCTCTGCCTTCATTGTCTCCAACTAGCATAGTCTCTATTGCTGAACAAGGGGACACATTGCAGCAAAACAAGGATTGTAGATTTTATATCAGGAGATATGATTCTACTGATTAGTTTAAGTGCCATAATCTATTACTTATTAGTTAAGGATTAGTAAAACAGAAAGTCAATTGCAAACATATTTCTGTACAGTGAACTTGGATTCTTGATTGACAGTGAGAATATGTATTTCACACAGTTTTCAAGTATTGGACATTTCAAAGAATGACCCTAATTCTTTTTAAATGTATTTCCAAATTTCATTTTCATGCTCAACATCAAAAGTCTAAGAAACTCTAAGAGGCCTTTATTTAATAACTGTTCTAAAATTAAATGTGTAAAAAGTCCAGAAATGGTAACCAGAAAGAATCCTGTGCAGCATGGCTGGTGTCCTAAGATTTATATTGTCCAATCAACTGCTTGAAACATTGGACTATGGTATCTCATGTCTTCTGGTATAGAGAGATTTTTAAAATACTCTTCCCATCCAGTGGCCAAGCTTGTCAGGTAAAGTGTAAAATGCCACCAAAGTGCAGGTGGCAGCCTGGCATACAGATCAAACCCCAGGGAGTGGTATATACTTCAAGCTGAAAAGAGGAGCAGAGCCTGTGCCTCCTGTTTTCTGATTAAGCACTATAACCAGTAACTTAGTAACCTCCTGTTACCAGTAAGCTGTCAGGTAGGTGGTAGTTGCGCATACAGACACATGCACACCCGATTACACCTTCCCAACAGAGCTTGTCCATGCATTTTGCGAGGTCAGGTGTCACACCAGGATAGATATCACTCTGCTGTGTCCCAGTCCCACCAGGGCTGGGATCTTGCTGCTTGGAGAGAAGTGGCTCTGGCTGTAAAACCAACACTGATTTCTAGCATCAGCAGAACTTGTCGCTTCTTCAGAGACAGACTCAGCAAACTAAGATATTCCTGGGATTACTTCACCACCAAGCAGAGGTCTTTAGATCATGGTGATGAACTCCAATGTTGCTAGTTTACCTAAATTCTATTTTTAGTCTTTCTTATTAACATAGAAATAAGCTCACAGAGCTAATATAACATACATATTTTTAGACACTTAAAATAGACAATCTAAAAGAAATAATGCACACTGAAGAAAATAAGCTCCCACAAAGAAATCTTCACTTGAAAACAAGTTATGACCCCATTTTTCCACATAATCTACAAATGAGGGCATCTACTGTAGATTTCAAAATGACCTAGGCAAGCTTAGAAATTAAAGTGAGATATATCTTGAATATGCTAGTTTTGAATATACAAATAGTAATGGCTATTGAAAACTTGTTATTATCCATTTTTACCCCATTCCCTAGTAGTGTAAGTAGGGAAAGCTGAGACAAAGTTGCAGCAAAACACAGCTTTTTCTTATAGATGTTTACACATGTATGAGAGCAGAATCACAGTTTACTTCAAGCTTCCCTTCCCAGAAACAATGAAAAGGATACCATTGTCCACATCTCAGAATAACCATATGTTTTGTTATTGTTTACTGTTTCTACACTAAAATTGCAGTCACCTAGTATTGGCAGTAATCTGTAAATACTCTATGTTTAGAGGAATAAAGGCAGCTGGGATATATGTTATATATACAGAAACTTCATTTATCCAGTTATGTGCTGATTGTACTCATGGCTAGCAAGCATAAGTTCTATAGTGACTACCTTGTTTTGTACTCTTCCAAACATACAAGAAATGGCATTGTAATTGCCCAGTCTAGGAAGAACAACATGCCAGCTTACCAACACATTAATGAAGCCACCAGCGTTTGAGGGTCAAATCAAGTGCCATCCTCTGAATTGCTAAGCTCTCAAACACCTCACCAAAGCCTCTCTCTGAAGGTTCAGCTTAAAAGGCTGAAAAACTGAGTGGCCAGCCAGACTCTGCTTTTATTGCACTTCTCAAAATTTGACAGGAAGGCTCAGTCCTGCATCTTATTCTCTGCTATGGATATTCATGTGGGTCCCTACAGCAGAAGACAGAGAGGGACTGTGTTGTTAGAGGCCAAAGCAGCAGCAAACTAAGGAAACACAAGAATAACTACAATACAGAGACACTGGTCTGCTGAACATAGATCTCTCCTCTGAAAGTGGCCAACTAAAGATGTTTGGAGATTGCTTTAAAAAAACCAATCCATTTATACCCTCCAAGTAGTCAGACACAGTCCTGAGTGTGCATCCAGACCAGATGTGTTTTTTTCATTACTGAGCTATCCTTTATGAATTATCAGAGTTGCTTTAGAAATTCATTTATAATTTTAGCCCTCACAAGATTGGACAGGGAATGAATTCACAATATAACAGTACATCACATGTTAAAGTATGTAATTTAGTTTTAAATCCAAAAATTCTATTGGCTAACTTGACTTCCTATATTTTGAGAAACAGTGATTAAATTATTTCATATTACCATTCTTCATGCAATTCTTGATTTTATAGCTCTCTGTGATAGCCTGCCCTTTCACAGGCAGGAAGTTTTACCTTGTTCAGAACACATTCTCTGCTGCTGACCAGACTAATTGCAATTAAGACAAGTTATGGAAAAAGCAGCGTTGATGTGATTAAAAGCTAAACCTGAATTGTCATCACACCCAAATTTTGAATTCTTTTTCCCTAAATAGGTAAATAACAGCTATATAAAGTTTGCACTCAGGCCTCTCATAGTAACAAACAGCTTGGCTACCTGTAAGCCTTTCAGGCAATCTTAACACATGAACAGAAGCAGCTCCAATTCAAAAAATGCTGTGCTGTCAGAAGGGCTTATTATATTACCTCAGCACAGCAGTTTAGGCAGAAGCATCAATAATGTGAAGAGAGAAACAGTGCATGGGAGAAAGTGCATGGACAATGGTGGAGTTATCACGCCTGAAGGCATTTAAATGGCATGTGGACCTAGTGCTTAGGCATGTGGTTTAATGGTGAGCTTGCAGTGTTGGGTTGCAGGTTGGACTAGATGATCTTGAAGGTCTTTTCCAACCAAAAACAGTCTGATTGTGACACCAAACACATTCCTCTCCATGAACCCTGACACAACTGGTATATTCCTACTTTTTTGCCCAAGTCAGACAAGTTACTTCTGAAGTCTGGTGTCAAATTCAAGACATTTCTTCTCTGTTAAGAGAAGAAAGATGCTTTAAATTCCTTTAAACAGGAGTGAATAAGGACCAACTTCACAGCATTGGCAAGATGGACTATTACACCCATCCTAGAACATCACATAGAAAGGGCAGCTTGAGGGCTCCAAGGACTACAAGCAGACTCTTTACAGGCTCCATGTTTCTGAAATTACAGTCTATCTTGCTTTGTAGACGATGGGGAAAGCAAATGGATAGACTGGAATGGTCTGTCATAGTATCAAAAGTTTTATCTTGACGCTGAGGTATATATTACAAAGGAGCCTGGTCCTATTTCTTACTGCCAGTAAGAAGCCTGAGAACTTCCTCCAAGGAAGCTATTAAGTTTTTTACGTGCCTCAGAAATATAAAAGTCAAAATAAAAAATATCAAAAGGGACCTGACTTCTAGAACACATCAGAAAAGAACTGTAACTTGGTAGAGTGTCTTCAATGCAATGGCATTCAGAAGAGAGGGTGCAGTGGTTTTCAGAACCATGATTTTAAGAACCTGACCTTTCAGAATTTTGAGGTAATATTAAAATTTATTTTCCTAGCGAGTAAGCTGTTAATGATCTACCTCTACATATCTCTAAGGCTCTGGAGTAGAACACATTTAAAGAATCAAAAGGCTTCATACAGGCACCAGTTCAGAGGCTGGTGATAGATTGCTCCTCTTCAGAGAGTATACAGCTGACTTTCTATCTAGACAGCAGGTGCACCATCAGATTTTGAAAACTGCCCTCTCTCTGCTTAAGAATATTTCTCAAAGCAGCTGAATGCTTGAGAAGAAAAAAAGAGTGTAAGGTTGGGACAGACTTCTGAGATAATATCTCAGAAGAACTATAGGGAAATACATTTTTTAAACTAATTTAAGCTGCTTTATATACTGTTTGGCCTTAATATTTAAGGAGACTCTACATGTGAAAAACAAAGGAAAATAGTCTTCTTTGACCTACCAAACCAAAATTTTCTTTAAAAAAATGACCCTAATATAAAATAAGGTTATTAAATTATTTAACAAAATATAATTATTTCTAATGCTTTTCATAGAATATATGCATAGAAGTCATTAGCTGGTTAGATGGATCAAAAGGCAATTTTTGTAAGGTTTATTTCTAGGTATTTAAACCAATTTTATAATTCTTCATAGTAGCAATCTTTAAATTCCATTTAGAGAATTCAATTATAAAGAAACTATCAAGAACAAAATGTATTCTGTCCATTTCTGTAACTATTTCTACCATTTTTCTGTATGGAGGTTCATTTTGTAACTGGAGGAATTTCTCTTTAACATTGTATTTTGGCCTTGGTTTAATTGGCTTAATTATGCTTGTTTGCATCTTGTGAAAAAAAAACAAAAACAACAACAAAAACAAAACCATACCACACTATAACATCTCTTATTTCATAGTCCATTAAATAGGTTTATGCATCATATCAATTTTGTATTTCATATCATTTACTCACAACTCTAATTGTTCTTGGTTCATTAATTTAAAAATTAATATAGACTATGTTCCAATGTGAAAAATATATTTTCTCCTACAAGCATATTTTAATGTTTGAGAAGTTAATCAGTTGTTTACAAGAATACTGTAAATAGATCCTTTCAGCAAATATGTCAGATGTTACTGTAGCAGAATCTGATATTACTCCATTATATTTTTTCCCCATCAGATTTTGTTGTTTTGTACTTTCAATAGCAAGTACTCATACATAAACTTCCCTCTCCGTCCTATGAGAGGAGAATATGCACATTTTCTTTCATTGCTGACATAAAATTCTGATGGTTGCTGATTTTACTTCAGAATGGCTTCTTCCTTCATCTGTGCTTCTAGTAATAGGTTACTGATATAAAGTCAAACATCTGTCAGATTTTGCTTCCTGAGACAGCAGTAAAACAATTTCTCTCCTTTCTCAGCACTGAGCAGTTTCAAAGTTACAAAGACACAAGGACAGAATGAGTTAACATCCTAGAATCATAATTTAAGGTATTTATCAACAACAGTAAGTGAAAACACTTGAGTAATTGATGTTATTTTTCTGTTATTACAAATTTAAAATTTACCATCAATTAAACACACAAGTCTGTTGTAACAGACTAATTTTAACTTTTTAATTTATATGCTAGGAACTTAAATCTCTCAGTATTCCAGTTTTCCATAAAATACTTTTGATATTTCATGCTTAAATCTCAAGACTCCTGGGGGGTGGGAATCTGATTAGAAACTTAACTTTCAACACCTACATCTGAAAAAATTCTGTCCATTTACCAATATTCTCTATTTTCTTGAAGCAAAGGCTTTATAAGAATGCAAGCTAATGGTATATTTGGCAGTTCTGAATAAACGCTCATACAAGGAGAAAATTTACATGGAACCCTGCTACCTACTCCATGATAAGCTTCTGCAATACAGCAACACAATTGTATTCTCATTGTAAGCCTTTTGCCAGTATTAACAAAATAAAATATCTCTAGGATTTATAGCAAACACAACACAGGTTATTTCTATTACTTGGTTTTATACAAACATTAACCAGTTTGTGTTGTACAGAGACTGATATAAAACAACAACCACCATCACAAAACAATAACACCACCACCACCACAGAAAAGAAAAGGGCTTGTGAAAAAAAAGAAAGTAAAAAAGAAAGGGCTTTGTGAAAACCTTTGTATTTGCAAAATGCATCCTGTCACAGCTGAAGTTACAGAAGTGAAAGAATTAAGGTAACCTGAGTCAGAATATTTTTTCTGTTATCTTGTTTGTTCATTAACAATAACTGATGGAATTCACTGCATCCAATAAACCATAACATGTAATTCCTTTTTTGTCTGGTTTAGTTAAAAAGTTTAGAAAGAAAGCCTTCTGACACCACTGAAATGTATTAATCAGAAATATCACCTCTCAAAGTTGTGAAAATACCAAAAAACCCCAACCCTGGTCTCTGAAATCTTACATATGGTAGTCCTGATTGTAAATGGAGGGAAGCCATCATAAAGTGGCTTAGTTTGAGGTGGGGATTTTTTGCCACTGTTCTGGACAGCAAGATATTGAAATCTTCAAAGCTATGCATTTTATGAATTTACATAAGATGGAAATAAATCTGAGGAGATACTCTTGTTATGAAAGTTGTGTGAAAATGTTACATCATGTTCAGAGGTGAACAGTCACTATGAAAATTCAGAAGAATTAGTTAAGCGAGTGCCAGTTCTTGCCCAAAGGAAGGGGACAGTAAAGATTAACTACTCATTACATCTAAAGATGAGCCAGGGAGAGCAGGGCAGAAATTACCAAAGCAAAATGTCATAAGATGTCTTTTGGAGAGGATGGGGAAAAGATAACTAACTAAATGTAATAATTCTAAATATACATGGCTTCATAGAAATAAAATACCTACTTTAACCCAGAAATCATTCCCCATATTAAATTTTTTTTTCCTGAATTACTATTTTGCTGTTATGATCATCATAAAAAAAAAAAAAAATCACATTACTTTTGCTCTGCAACCAAAATAAAGAGTGAAGGATTTGAAAAACCGCATCAGATTCCTGTAGATCAAAGGGAGACAATTTGAAGGGAACTTCGGAGAAAACTCTGGGGTACGCTATGAGAAAACCCTTTCCCATAATGGTCCATATAAGTTTTGCACAGGACAATTTCTATAAAAATTATTTAATAGCCTATCAGCCAAGGCATTATTTTGAGAATTAAGAGAACTCTGTCAAACCATTCTTAACTCTGCTGCTGATTTATTGCATAATTCCTTCACATCCTTTGTGCTTTAATTATCTCACCTACAAAATAGAGATAAAATATTTAAAACAGGCCTTTTCATTGAGATCTGTGAATTAAAAGCTCATTTACTGAACTTGACAGAGCAGCTCCATTTGGAGCCAAAGGTGGACTAATTTGAGTAATCTGGCAAAGATTAACAAAGAATTATTATATATTAGAGCAGCTATAACAGGTATCTCTTACCAAAGTCTCTATGCATTGCTGATATCTTTATTCATTTTTCTGATGATCCCCTTTATAAGATTTCCAGGAGATAATTCTCTGAAGTTTATTGAAGTCTATTAAAGTTTAACTCAACACATACATGCCCTTTCCCTAAAGAAATGGGATGACAGTGGAAGGAGATTGTCAGGATGGTCTCTGTGGAGAATGGCCATGCATCTCATTTCCATCAGACATGTGGTTGCCCATGCTTTCTTAGGATGATGGCAGCTTGATTGACTTCAATATTACATAAGCAATTACTTGTTTGTTCAATTAAAGCCTTGAGAATGTGTAATTGTCAAGGTCTATGTTTCTATTAATGTCAGGGCTTTGTCCTCTACCAAGCTATTAGGCAATCTGAAGACTGTTATATTTAGGAGCTAACAAAACTTTTAAAGTCTAATTGTATGCAACAATTCATATTAATACTCCATAGCTCTAACTTTAGTTTAACACTGAGACTACTGGTGAAGAACAGAGTGGTCTCCCTGATACTGGGTTAACATTTGTCCTAGTTTTATCTGGGAAAAAGTTAAATTTCTTTATAGTAGTCAATATGGGGCTGTGTTTTGGATTTGCACTGAAAATAATGTTAATAATATAGGAATATTTTAGTTACTACTAAGCAATACTTACACATACTCAAGTCCTTTTCTGTTCCTCACACCATCCCACCAGCAAGTAGTCTGGGGGTGCACAAGTTGAGCAGGGACAGCTGACCCCAACACACCAAAGAGCTATTCCATAATCTGTGACATCACACTCAATATATAAAGCTGAGAGAAGGAAAAGGACATTTGGAGTGGTGGTGTTTGTCTTCCCAAGGAACCATTACCTGTGCTGGTCCTCTGATTTCCTGGAGATGGCTGAACATCTACCTGCCAATGAGTAGTTGTTAATGAATTCCTTCTTTTGCTTTATCTATTGAACTGCTTATCTCAAGACAGGAGTTTTCTCACTTTTGCTCTTCCAATGCTCACCCTCATCCCACCAGGGGGAGCGAGTTAGAGGCTCTGTGGGGATTCATTGATAGCTGGGGGTTAAACTGCAATGTCTAGAGTTTGCTGGTTGTCTATTTCTTGTATACATAAATCAGAGTTAATATTCCCTTTACACACCCCTGTATTGTTTGACAGCTTTCTAAGACAAAACTCATTCTTTACCCTGTACTCTGACAAACAAGATCAGCTAGGTCATGCAACCTTACTTTGTTGGAACCTGTTGCAGGGTGTTTTCACCTGGGAATATTTGATTCATGTTCTAACAAAACAAATATATTACAAAACCCAGTCAGATTACGGTCACATATCACCTTGAGGCACATATCTTACACCTTCATAAAAATACAAGAACAGCAAGACAACTGTAGTTTGAAAAATGCAGTATATCAAAGATTGGGTTTTGTATCATTATACATACATAAGGATTTTTTTTTAAAAAAAAAAAAAGGTATCAAAGTCTTACCATGAAGATCTATCAAGATGACCACTTTTTAGATACAGGTATACACCAGTATGAAACAGCCAACCTACCATTAGTTTAAATATGATTAAATCAATTGTTTTTATATTTAATAATCTGTCTTATTTCATTTGTCTCAAGTGTAGAAAACAAAGACTGTTAATATCTATATCAAGACAATACCTGTGTACGGTCAACAACACTAGTGAATTTATATGCCTGAATGTGGCATGCTTTCATTGATGAAAATACATTAAGTCAATTTGAAGAGTAAATTCAAATTTATGACATCTCAGCAGCTGTGTAGAATAAACATTGCAGACTGCCCACAAAACGAAACAAATTTACCTTACAAGGTTGTTGAATGCCAAAGATTGAGTTCAAGTTTCACTGTGGTTGTTATTGTATGAGATACTCTGGTAAGAGTTCAGCCTCACACAGCAGCAGCTTGTTTAAAACTGGCAGTGGTATTTCAAATGGCAATGAGGAGGAAAGTGAAAGGATTCACAGATTCACAGATATTAGGGGTTGGAAAGGACCTAGAAGATCATCTAGTCCAACCCCCCTGCCCGAGCAGGATCACCT
>JAOEGS010003677.1:0-14751 GCA_025447755.1 Corythornis vintsioides
CCAAGGGCTGTTACTAATTTAGAGGGAAATATTACCTGTTCATTATAGCATTTTTTTTTTCCCATGGATATATTTTGGACTGCCACAAAAGCCTGCTTGGAAAAAAGCAAGCTGCTTCAACAGAGCTCAGTCTCTCACATGCTTGACTCAGGAAGACCAAAATGTTCCCTCCTTTCCCACCATCTCCACCAGCCTGCTGCAAGAGTGAGGAGGGAGAGAAAAGTTAAAAACAAACCCCAACTCTCCCAACGTCCCAACTACGCTCAGCGTCAGCCCCTCAGAAATAACTGCAGTTGTCAGCAGCCCCTGATATTTTTGGTATTTGACACACTAGGTGGAGATAAGTTGGGGGACATAATTTTGCAGAGCAAGGGAGAGCTGCAGCTCCCTTGGCTCGGGCTCTGCCCGGAGGTGTCAGGCTGTTTTGGGACAGCACAGACTGCAGGGTGGGGGATGAGGCTCCTGTCACCCAGGGCTGGGAAGAGCCTGTGAAGTGCCAAAGAGTCCTGTGTGTGCTACAGAACAAAATGGAAACCAATCCCTCTGACTATTCGCATGGTAAAGAGTCAGTTTTATCGATAACAAAACGATCCCTTTGCCCATCCCTAGCAAAGAATTTACTATTTTGATGATTTCCTAAGTCAAGGGATGTTGAAGAACGCTTGTAATGAGTAGAAATGAGAAAAAAGAAAAAAAATCTGGCTTTGGAAGCTCTATAAAAGCAGCCGTGGTTGGTGCAGTAGAGGTTGTGTGGTTGGTGGTTCTCTACAGGTTGTGTAGAGCCTTCTATCCTGATGGATTAAAAGGAACCCCCAGCTCCTGGAATCTCTCACGGTGCACTTTTCAGGCCAAATCCTGGATTATCACCACGCTGGGGTTTTGTTGTTATCGTTTTTCCCTTCTCAATATTTACAGTTACTTTGGGTCAAACCAGTGACAACAGCCATGGAAAAAACCACTCCAGCTTTATCAAATGGCCCGGGTAAGGGTTGCTATCACCAGCGAGTGCTGTCATCCTGTGCAGAATATTAATTGCCACACTGGCCCCCTTCCAGCTCAGCCTTTTACAGCTCCATTTAAACGCTATTTGCTCTGATCTAATACCAGTTATAGATGTTACTGGAATTTTATGATATTTTTTTGTTGTTTGCCATTAGCTGCATGAGGCAGAAGGGGCTGTTCCTTTCAACACAGAGATCATTCAGCGCACGGAGCTTCTTATTTCAGAGCCCAAATATAACATTTTATCATCGAGTGAATCTGAACTTTGCTTGGATGGAGCTCAATCTTGCCCCATAGAAGTCTGTGAGCATTTAATGAAAGCTAAACAAGGCCTGCATTGATATGATTTATGGATCCGTTGTTTATTTGCTAAGGGCTTCTTTACAAGCCTTATATCACCACATTAATTGCTTTAAATATGTCCATCTGCACTCGAATAATAAAAATATACATATGAGCTGTAACGAAATAACCACCCCGAGCCACGCGGGGCAAGGAAAACCATTCATGCTGCAACTATAGCAACTACTAAAATAGCAAAGCACACTGATTTTTCTGACATGAACCTGTTCCTAATGGCCAAAAGACACTGTGTGCTGCGAGCTTTATATACCAGCTCCCAAAATATCCGAGTCCTGATAGGATGAGAAAATACTGTCATGTTCTTGCACCAGGCCAATTACAGAGCTGTAGTTCCTGTGCTGGTAAAGATGTTTCCTGTTGATAACACAAAAGGACAACATAGCACTTAGCTGCTAATGTTATCTGGGACCCTTGTGACCTCTCGGAAACGTGAACAATTGTAGAGTTCACAACACGTAGAAGAGCTCTGTCTTGTGCTTTTTGTTTTAATAAATAAGCAAGGAAGAAAATAAACACTGGGCCTGCAGCCGTGCACTCGTCATTGGTCAGGGAGCAATTAGAGGTGGCTGGAAAGTAGATGAGAGCTCAGCTGGATTAGCAAAGGGTTCCTACCTCTGGCGTGGGGCAGTGCTGGGCTGATAAGTCCTTCTCTAAACAAATACCACGAAAAAAAGAGGAATTTTACACTATTATACTGTCTTTTGTCAATTTTAAACAGATTCCTTTTCAACTTCTAGTCTGTTTTCTCAGTGTTTGAAGATGAAAAAGCAGATTCTATTTGTTTATAAGGTTGGCATTTCTAAGCAGACCTCATTCATACCCCCCCTGAGCCTTTTCTCCAACTTCTTTACCCTGAAGTCTCTTCAAACTCTTCCTGTCTTTGTGGCATCTCCTTGGTGGGACCTCTCCAGTAGCCTGTACTCAGCATTTTAGGAGCTTAAGGAGAACTCCAACAAAATATAAAAGCACAGCTGGATTTGGGTACTATCTTACCTCTGAACTGTTTCTGAAGTACAGGTGAGGATCTCCTACCTGGCACCCAACAGGTATTTGCCAGCCTGCTCACAAAAACATGATGGTAAAACCTCTTGCTATGACAAGCAGGGTCACTCAGAGCAGGTTTCCCAAGCAGTGTCCAGGGGAGTTGGAATCTCTCCAGAGGAGACTCCACAACCTCTCTGAGCAGCCTGGGACAGGCTCTGACACCCTCACACCAAACAAGTTTCTCCTCCTGCTCAGCTGGAACCTCCTGGGTGCCAGTTGGTGCCCAGTGCCCCTTGTCCTGTCCCTGGCACCACTGCCCAGAGTCTGGCCCCATCCTCTTGCCCCTCGGGGCCCTTTATCTCTTGCTCAGCATTGCTCAGCTCCCCTCTCAGGCTGCTCTGCTCCTGCTGAACAGCCCCAGAGCTCTCAGCCTGGCCTGGCACAGAGATGCTCCAGGACCCTCATCATCTTCAGAGCCTCCACTGGCTTTGTCTCTCTTCTATCCTTCAAAATCCATGGTGCAACAACCCTCCTGCTGCAGATGGCTTAAGAAAGTCTCAAATCTGGCACAGGACGCTCCTTATGAAGGACATTTTAAAAGCTTTATAAATGACTATTTGGGATGTCACTTGTGTGCTAAGGGTGAGTCCTTTCCTTGCTGCTTAAAACACCCCATCTGCTCTTCACCTGTACCTGCCCAACTGGAAGAGCAGAGAGAAAACGAGTCAGCATTTTTCCTTGCTCAATTGTTATTCCTGCTGGAAAGAGGCAGAACTTCTTGCAATAGTTTCCTTTGAGCAATGCTTATTCACAGCAAGTCACAGTGGGAGAGGGTGGGAGGCAGAGTTCATTCATTTTTGTAGCATAACATAGAGCAGATTGTGTTTGGATTTCACTAGATATTTGTTGTTTTACGTTTCTTTGCTTTATATTGGAGTAGGGCCTGCAACTAAACTTTGATCCAAGGTACAAATCCACAGCCAAGATTTGAACTAAGCCCACAAAACTTTCTCCAGAGCGGGCCATAGCCCAGCACGCTGACTCGGGGAGCGTTTTGTTCTTCACGTTGCTGATCATTTGGTTCAGGCCTGTTTCTGCTTATTTATTTGACCATCAGCCTGCAACTGAACTTGGAAGCTCCAGGTCCTAGACCATAACTCTCTGAGAATAACCCAGGGCCATTCCACCTACAGCACAACAAAGCTGCATCAGTGCCACGCCACGAGCGCAGGAGGAGCACGGAGAGGTGCTGGCAGCCTCCAGGGGAAGGAGAAGAGGAAGGAGAGAGAGGTCATAAAGTTAAACTGGGCATAGTTGCTGATATTAAACTCACAACTGTCCCAACCCCCTGGTTCAAACAGCCTGCCAACAACCACAGAGCAGCAGAACAGCTGAAGTGGGAAAAGCAGCTTCAATCTGCTGCCGCGATGCCGTCGATGTTGCAGGGCTATTGATCTCCCTTTCAGAGAGCTGCTTGCACCAAGTTCTTGGGAACTTAGCCCACAGCACCTCCTAATAAAACAAGAATCTTTTTTTTTTTTTCTTTCTTTAGGAGTACAAACCCAGAAAGGATTTTAGCCACAGCTCCTCTCTTGAAAAGCAACACGAGACGCTGCTGTTTAGGGACCAGCGCACAAGGAACCGAGACCCGCTGCTTCCAAAGCCAACGAGATCAGAGTTGATCCAGTCCAGCAGCCCCGGGAGGGGAGGAAATACAGAAGGACCCAAAGTCTTCAACTCCTGAGCTGATGACAAAGCAAAGGAACTGCAGAGGGGATCCTCCTGCACCTGACGCCAGCGAGAAGTGACGAGCGTCGCAGACGCTGAGTCAAGGCCACGCGTCGTAAGGGCAGGAGAAACAAGTTTTATCTGGGAGGAGGGAGGGCAGGACTTGCAGAACGTTCTGGATTGCACAAAATTCAGCAGGGAGAGGAGGAAAAAACAGTAATAAAAAAAAAAAAAAAAAAAGGTTTATGATCGTTCATGGTTTCAGAACAACTTCTCCCGGAGCTTAAACGGCGCTGTTGGATAATTCAGTGCCAATTAAGATTATATGGCAATTAAGATTATTCATATTGTCCCTTAACTTTGCTCTCTCACGCTATTTTCTTGCAAGGCCATCAACCCTCGTGGTGCCAGGGCTGCTGAAATTACAAACAGCCGTGGGTGTCAACCACAGAGGGGAAAGAAAAAAAAAACCAACCCCAAAACATAACAAAAAGCGCTGAACAAATTGCAACACACTGAGTTTGGCACAAGATAAAGACAGAGGTGCCAAGGTTTAGCCCATTTCTTGTCACAGAATGTAAATTCAGAAATAAACAGGTGCAATGGCTTTAGCCAGAGCCAGCCCCACGCTGGATAAACTCCTTATCTCTGTTTCTGTGCGTAAGGATGTTTCACAGAGAAATGCAGCTCAGATTAGAGTTGAGAAGCAAAACAGGAGCAGCCCCAACAGTCTGCAGGTGTCAGAAGCTGGGAGCAAGAAAGGAAGAGTAGAAACATGTAAGAAAAGCAAAGACCCACTCCAGTTGGAAAAGAGGAGGAAGGAGGTATTTATACACCTCATTAATTTAACTGGGAGGTAGGTTCTGCTGCCTTTATTGAGACAAACCCAGCTGTCTCCAGAAGAAATCAGTGAAGAACAAAAAAAATGAAGTGAAAACCTTCTGTCTCCTGGAAGGCATCAAACAGGAGCTTCCAGAGCACCAGCTGAGCTGGGTTTGTGCCCCAGCCCTGCCCAGCAGCAGCTCACACCTCGGAGTAGCTGCTCCTGTGGCACCGGTCGTGGCTCAGCCCTCCCTCTGTGCCCTCTCCTCGGCAGCATCCTCAGCAGCCACGGCGACAGGGAAGGAAGGAAGAAAGGAAGACGTTTGAGAGAGAACTGTCAAATTAAGAAGTTACCGAGCACCCAAAAACTCACACTTGGTAAAAAAAAAAAAAATCACAATATTTAAAATTTAAATTAAGTAAAATATTTAAAATATTTTCCATTCTAGTTTGTAAAATCAACCCGGAGGAAGTGACAATACGCGTTTTTGCTCAGTGTTTGGCCGGCGGTGAGCGGGGGCAGCGTGCCCGGTGTGTGCGCCCCGTGTGCCCGGTGAGTGTGCCCGGCGTGCCCCGAGTGCCATCTACCGGCAGCAGGGGCCGGGGTGCGGAGTTAACCCGCGGAACCCCGAGCAGCCTTCGCTTGTCACAGCCTCTCATCGCCCCTCCCACACCCAGCACCGCCTGGCCCCGCACCCTGCGGTCAGAGCTGGAACTGAGGGCGGGCAGAGGGAACTGAGCTCTGCCTGCTGCTGGAACACCCCGAGCCTGCACCTCCATGGCAGGACTGAGGGTTTGCAGAGCCACTGAAGAAGGGGTTTCAAATTGGGTTTTGCTGGGAGGAGGTTCAACAAGCCTAAGAGCTCTGGGCTCACAGCAGCCCCTGGCACAGCTCAGGCTGGGGCAGAGCAGCTAGAAAGTGCCTTGGATAAAAATACCTGGGGGTCAGCAGAGGCTGGAGAGGAGCCAGAGCTTGTCCACGGAGCCACCAGCAGCCTGTGCCAGCACTGGAGTGGCCAGCAGGGCCAGGGCAGGGATCATCCCCCTGGAATCCTGGGGTCAGGTTCTGACCCCTCACTCCCAGCAGGACACGGAGGAGCTGGAGCGTGGCCAGGGAAGGGACATGGAGCTGTTGCTCTAAAGCCAAAGCTTAACAACAAAATTCCTCCTGGAATAACATCACATCTTTGTTTCTGCCTCTGCAAGTACCTGAGGACCCCACCTTTGAACAAGGGATGGATGGACAGGGTTTAGTTTCTGCTCTCTCAAAGAGAGGGTGCTAATGAGTTCCAAGGTTGTGATGCATGGGCAAGTTTCTCAGAGAATCACTGAAAAGCCAAGATTTTTGTTAATATTTGGTAAACAAAGCAGGAATATTAACACTTCCCACTTTGACAAAGTTCAGTTCCACTTATCCAGGTCTCAGAATTGAGGGTACTCCAGGAGTAGAGGTTCCAGCTCCCTGTGGATCAAACTGAGAAAGGACCAAGTGCAGCTGAGAGGAGTTTCTGCCCTTTATTGCCTCCTGGACAAGCTCGGCTGATGCCCCATCAGAGTCCAACTGTGACAAAATATGAGCAAACACTGTTCTGGTCCATGAGTTACAACCTTCAACAGGCAAACAAATAAAGCTGTTAAGAGTCACATTTTACAGGCAAAATAATGAAAGCAAACACTGTGAAGAACAGTCAACAGAAGGTGATTTGTCAACCAGTTACCATTTTAATATCAAAAAAACGTTTAGTCCAGTCATAAGCTTGTCTGAGTGAACATGAGTAGTGGGACCAAAATCATGGACAGGAGGATCTGATTTCTTTCAAGATCGAGCTTGTTGGGTGACAAATACAACAACCTCACTCCAGAATGTCCATGTCCACACCTAGCCAGCTGGTTACTGCTGAGATCCCTTCCTGAGGCAGATTTCCCTGCAACATGAGAGCAGCTGCATCTCAGGGGAGCTGAATGGAGTTTTTGCTGATAGTCTATACTATTATATACTCTCTATATAGCATACAGATGTGTCCAGGTGTTACACAGCCTAGAGAATTCAGTGGGGTCAACTGAAATATCTCTTCAGTCTTGTGGGAGAGTCAAGGACTGCCAACAGAGCACACAACGTGTTACACCACCTGTGGGGATGTGCATTTGGATTTTGAGTTTAGCATCTGTCAGGAGTACTAAATTCAACCCAAACCATTCCAAAAATCCTTTAAAGAAAATACTGATAACTGTCAAAATGTTTCTGAAAAAAAGAACTATGTACACCCATGCCAATTTTAGCTTATCAGAAAAAAAAAATATGAAAAGGCATGTAAAAATAAAATAAAATAATAATACCTTTAAGTATTTAACATTCTGAACCGTTATCCACCCTGCCAGGAAACTGTAAGAACAGGTGTTTACAAATGGAAAAGACTGAGAAAGCAAGCACCTCCCATAGGGCAAATGCACACAACTCTAGTGAACTATAGCAAAAAAGGGAAATATCTGCCCTAAATCAACACAAAGGCAAGCTGGAAGAAAGATGGCAACTGTATTTTTGTCAGCCTCTTCATCAACAATAATTAGTTTTCAGGAAGAGGTTGGAAAAATAATAATTAAAAAAAAAAAAAAAGTCTTCCAAGTTCACCACCTCCAAAACTGTTTTGGTTTTTTTTTTTCCTTTTAAAATAATTAAGGTCTTAAGCCTACAAATTACAGTTTTGAACTTTTTTACAAATAGAAATGAAAAAAAAAAAAATATTAGTCAATTGGCATCAAACTTCTGTGCCCCAGGGGTATCCCAGGGTTGACACTCAACCATCTTGCACCAGCAGCACTGTGCTTCCAAGGAGACATTCCCTTAGACATTTCCTTCTGTGACCTCTTGTTCTCAGTTAACTTTGATTTAACAAACCCAGATTTGTGTTTCCAAACCCTTCCCTTGAAACTGTTCTGTCAGATTAATTGGTTTGAAACCACATATATATATATAAAAAAAAAAAAAAAGCCAATAGGATGGTTGGACTTCAGATAGTTTGAACTCATATTCTGTAAATTGTTAGAAGTCAACAGAGCTTTGAAGGAGTTAAGGCACCCATATGCCCAGAAAATAAAATAATAAATACCTTGGGCTAAATAAATCTGAGTGTTCAGCAGTC
Source organism: Corythornis vintsioides (assembly GCA_025447755.1). Taxonomy (NCBI): domain Eukaryota; kingdom Metazoa; phylum Chordata; class Aves; order Coraciiformes; family Alcedinidae; genus Corythornis; species Corythornis vintsioides. The sequence goes on from JAOEGS010003677.1 coordinate 8,040, forward strand.
ATTTAATTGCACAATCATCTCCCTAATCTGTAGCCTAACGCTGCCAATGTCTTCAGAGCTCCTAAAACATCAACACCAGAAGCTTTGCAAATGTAACAGAGAAGGCATCCACGAGACATTCTCAAGGTTCATTCTGTATTCCTGGCTCCTCAAGGTCACTGCTACTCCTAACCTCATTAGCATTTAGCAGCAAGATCAGCGTGTTCTATGAATGAAATAAATATCCACACAATCAATACTAATGGTTCAAATGCTCAGACACGTTATTGAAAACAGTGAATTTCCAATCTTCCTCCTGCCCACCCCAAGATTTGCAGAAACCAGACCCTTGGCAACGACATTCACAACTCCAGTGCCACAGAAGCTCCTGCAAATGAATCCCAGGCCTGAAGGGTTGTCGTCCGTGGAGCTCGCGAGGGGCTTTACTGCGTCCGGAGCTGGTAGTCTGGAAAGGGGGGTGGGGAGGGAAACACCCAAAAACCAGGATTAGTAAATGGTCTTGTTTGAAGTGGTAAAGCAGATCAGCAGTTTGGGAGGAAGGGATATGAAATAAACACAGATCTTAGCTTAGAATGGAGCTCAGTATCGTGGCCAGAGTGATTAGGCTGCAGGCTTTGATACCAGGAATGGTTGGGTTAGAAAAACAACAAAAAAGGCCCCAAATCCCACTGCTTTTACTTGCTATCAATCCAGTATCTTTTAGTAGACAGTGTCTTACACATCTTAAAGGTGACTGAGATGAGCAGTTTCATTTTAAACATCCATTGGAATGTATGTTACTTGGAAGAACCTCCCCAAATCCCAGCTTAGCTACAAAATCCTCTGCACTACCCTCTGGGTCTTTCATTAATAGCCCAGAAAAGGTGCCTAGAAAAAGCAGCACCTCTTAATCCAACAGCTTTCTAAACAGTATCCTTGCACACTGGGGAGTGTGAGCAAGCTAGGTGTGTGTGTTTAAGAGGAAAAGCTGCAGGCTGAGAGGTCTCCAGCCTTCCACTCACCCCCGTTCTGAGTGATGTAGCGAACCCAGGGCAGGGCCTGGTACCCACTCTTCTCAATGATCTTCAAGTAGCGAACCTGGAAGGCAAGATGTGTTCAGAAAGAAAGATCTCCCCTGGCAGCCAAGGAGCATTTGGCAAAATAAAAGAAAAAAGGCAGCAGTAAAACAGAACAGTCCAAAAAGTCACATCAAACAACAGCCATCGAGCAAATGGGAAACCTGGGGAGCCAGGAGCCTAGCACATGAACTTGTCAGTGTTTCTGTCTTCAGCTACTAACCTGGATTCCTGAAGTGGTGAAATAGGGAATCTCAAACTTTACACTAATGGGAGGTTTTCCTTCCTTATCCTCAGCTTCAACACTTGGAAGTCCAAAGTGAGCTCTCATCAGGTATTCTTTTCCACCCTACGAAAGAAACAGTGGGGTTTTTTTTTTCCTTCTTAAAACAAAAACCTTCCAACACCACAAGTAGTTTTCTTAATGTCAAATTGCTGGGCTCCACTAACCATTTCAGCTCTTCTTTAGGGTTTAAAAGTGAACACTTGTTTTTATTTTAAATACATGTTTTCTTTTTTTAAGAGGATCAAATTACAACCAGCTTTGTATTCAAAGAGGAAAACAAACAAAAAAACCCAAAAAACACAACACACAAAACCCCAGAAAAGTGAATTTTTTTGGTGCCACTGGCCACTGGTGCTGAACTGGTGAACAGCTGCAGGGCCACACCATCAGCATTTGGAAGTGCTCATGGAACCACCCAAGAAGCTCAGTCTGACAAACCAAACCAGCTGCTGCTAAACCCAGGCCAAGAGATTACACCATCCACAGACATCGCTCAAAAATCTGCTCCCTAACCTAGTCCTGAAAAATTAGCCCAGTTAAAAACAACAAAAAACACCCCCATAAACAAAGATCTATTATCATGTTCCAAGGGGAAGGAGGAAGAGGCTGGTACAACTTGTCTGACACTATCAGAACTTGCTTTAGGCAGAGCTGGAACGTTCATAAAATATGAATGTGAAGTAATTAGTACATTATTAGGTGATAAGACTAAAAATATCACTTACTGGAAAAGATTTAATGGACCAGACAATTTCACTGTTCTCTGGAACCCATTTGACACTTCCAACTGTGGTTTTGAACTTTGGCGAGTCGGCGTCGTTGGGAACAGGGATGTGAATCTCCACGTTGTTGGCAGTTGATCTACGTTTGAATTGACTTTTTGCCTAAAGAACAACAACAACAAAGCCAAAACAAAACAAAAAATAAATCAGATATAAAGAAATCTCTAAATATTTCCATTAGCCAATATTTTCATGATGAGTTCAGACAGCTGAGACACAATTTCTCTCCACCCCGATCTACATCCTACGAAAGCAAGAGTGATGAAGGGACTGGAGCACCTTCCCTCTGAAGAACAGCTGAGGGAACTGGGGCTGTTCAGGCTGGAGAGGAGACTGAGAGGGGATCTTGTTCATGTCTGTCAATATCTGAGGGGTGGGTGTCAGATGGAAGGGGCCAAACTGCTCTGGAGTGCCCAGCAATAGGACAAGGAACAATGGGGATCAACTGGAGCAGAGAAGGTTCCACCTCAACATGAGGAGAAACTTCTTCCCTGTGAGGGTGGCAGAGCCTGGCCCAGGCTGCCCAGAGAGGCTGTGGAGTCTCCTGCTCTGGAGACTTCCAACCCCACCTGGATCTGTTTCTGTGTGGGCTGCCCTGGGTGCCCCTGCTCTGGCAGGGGCTTGGACTCTGTGATCTCCAGAGCTCCCTTCCAGCCCCCCCATTCTATGGCATTAAACTGGACCACAGAGATCCTCACTTACATGTGATGTAAATGCACAGAGCTGCCCCTACTGCTGGAGAAGCTTTGCAAAGACATGCAACACAAACTGCAATGAGCCATCAGTCTCTGGGAAGTTCTGACCTTGATCATGTACTCGATGCGGCTGTGGGAATGCTTCTCAATCACAGACTCAATCCAGATCAGGGGTTTTACCTAATGGGGGAAAAAAAACCCACTGAAGATCTGTAGGTTCTCCTTTAGACATTAATTAATGTATCAATGACCAGGCCTTGCAGGAATTAGAGGCTTACAAAGGTACATCTCAGATGAATACCTAGTAACAAACACTTGCATTCCAAATTGTTTGGTAAGGGACTGAACTATGATAAGCCTTAAAAATAACTCTTAATTCAAACTACTGTCCTTAAACTTAATACTAAACTTTTCATTTATTGTCTCCCTTCACAGTTGCATATTAGACCTTCTCTTTATTAAATTTCTCCTTTTCTGAAAGCTATCCTCATATCTGTGCCTAATAAAATCCAACAACACAAGCACTGCTGTTGTCAAGCACAATGAACTGCTACACTGACATTTCACCACACAGCTTAAAATATATATATATATATATATATATATATATAAAAACATCACAGGAGCAGTTATTGCAGAAACAGTTTAGATAGTAAGAGGCTTATTGCCAAATTATTTCCAAACTCATTTTTACTTCCTCCACAAAGAGCGAGCACAAAGTTTTGCTCTTCAATTGACTCAGAGACTAAGCTGACTTTAAGAAATAAAGATAAATGGAGGTAAAGCCATGAGCAGTTCTGCCCCCCAGTCAAAACCAGATAAAAAGCAGGAAGATCCAGACTTACGTGGGTGTTAAGACGATAGGACATGAGCTCAAACTCTCCATCAGGGGGAATGAAGGAAATGGTCCTGTCGTTTTCAAAGCGAGAGAGACGAACACACTGGTGAAACTTCACATCCTCCAGCTCTACTGATTTACTTTTGCCACCTAGCAGAGGACACACAGTTCAAGGTGCTGGGCAAACCAAGCCCGAAGGCTCAGTGCAGCCAGTTAAACAGCAAAGCAAGGGGTCTGCTGACACTCCTCCCTTTCAGGCAACCTTCTTCAGCTTGCTGTAGGGTTTTGAGACCACAGATGGCCCAGAGAAGAAGGTGTGGGGAAGCCTAGATGGTCACTGTTATTACCATGGCATTCCATCTCTGCTCAGAGCTGCCAGGCAAAACCCAGCGTGGTTTTCTAGGCAAACAAGGGAGTATTGCTACCATCCTGGAACAGCCCCTCCCAGCTGAACCTCAAGCATCCCAAACTGAAGGCTGCAGGTGACCCCTTTCATGGTTTCAGTGGAGGCCCCAGCAACACTCACGGCCTGTGTTATCAAAGAGGACTTTGTCATTCAGCCCCAGGCGCAGCTCTGGCATCCCCGAGAGGAACACTCGCATCTTGATGGAGCCCACGATCTCGCTGCGCAGCACGTTCCCGTTGGCACTCACCTGCACAGACAGGCAAGCTGCTTCTGCTGGCCACACAACACTCCCAGCCCACCCCCACCCCCCATTTCTTGGATGGCTTTCTCCTGAGAAACTAATCCAGTGGGGGGGAGTTGGATCAGGGAGGTGAGGGGGACAGACAGAGGAGGGAAGGACGTGTCAGGCTGACTTTTCATGCACCCTGCAGGCTGCCAGACAATAAACCCTATTTGTATTGTAATTCTCATCACAAGTTCAAGCCAAAGGTACCCACCAAAAGGTTCACAGACTCTATAACATCCAAGAACACTTCATTTTTCCTGTATTTTATCCCTTCTGATCTCCACGAAACAGCATTTGTGACAGTGGCAGGTGGACGTGGAGCTCCAGTTTCAAGCTTGTGGCCTTCCTGAGTGATGTACCTTCACAGCCATGGAAAAATCACCATTAATGTTGGGGTTTTTAAAAACCAGACCAAAGCAAAACACGTTTGCATGTAAATGATGCTCAGAACTTTCCAAGCAGTCTGTCATCTGGTGATGCAGATGGATACTCACTCTTGTAAGATTTTACTGTCGGTGGTTTGTGGATAACCAAAATCCATAAGCTCATCTAACAACTCATAAATAATAACAAAGTTATCCCTAATGCTCTCTTCTTCCAGCTCCTTGAAATATTCAGAAAAAACCTGAAAGAAAACAACAGGAGGGAGAGGAAGCATTATGGATTACTGCAGCTGAAGGAATCACTTCCAAAGAGTCACAAACCACATCCTGTTCCAAGATCAGCCCCAGGAAACCCACCTCGACTGACAGAGCTGCAGAGCCCTAGAAGCAGCTCTGAACTAATGAGAAATGCTCTAGAGAAAATATTTTTCATGCCAGGTGCAGATGAAGCAGAGAGGGAATCTGAGCCACCTGCCACTACTCATGCAGCAAGGTCACAATTCTCCTCTGTTCTCAGCCCTCAGGTGACTGCTCAGTGTCCTGTGGCATCCTGTGCCTACCCAGCTACAAAGCAGCAAGTCCATTAGTAGTGCTTAGGAAGAGAAGTCTACAGAATAACCAAATATCAGGCAAGAAATGCTATTACCACGGGCTTCTTGCAAACTGGGAAAGCTCTAGGAGCTTCTGTTAGAGAGGGTTCACACTGAAGCAGAAAGAGGGTGGAAGGTTCCTCAGGAACTCACCTGAACTACTTTGTATAAAAAGGAAAACACCAGAGACACACAGGCATTTTTCTTGGAAGTTGCAACAACTGGTGAAGGATGTTCAGGAGCATGTATTCAAATTCACCATTCCAAAAAACCCCCCATGTTTGCTAAGTGCATTTTTAAAAGCTTTTAAGTAGAGCTGTCCAAAAAACCCCTATGAGTTGGTTAATTAACTCTGCTGGGAAGCTCTGTGTGTGTAGATAAGCATTCAGGAAATCATTTATTAGAGTTAAATTAACATAAACTCTTTTCTGCACCCCGTGCTGCTGGCACTGGGTAAAGCAGAAACTGACTGCAACCAAGACAGCCTCAGCTCACTTCCCCCAGCCTCTGACTCTGCATTCACCCCAGAGTGACCTCATTGTTTTGGTTGGAAGAGACCTTTAAGACGATCAAGTCCAGCCACTCTGACACAAACCAACCCCCCTGGCAGCTCCTGGCACAGGAGCAGAGGTGAGCTCTGAGCAGCAGGCAGGATACGATAGAGGTTGTTGTGTTTGATCCACATGAAGCGAACTCCTCCGTGGGCTAGAATGGGAGACAGAGTCCCCTCCTCCTCCTTCTCCATAAGGATGGGCATGAAATGCTCCACCTCTGACATGTCCACATCTCCACGGTAATTCCGACAGATGAGCACCTAGGAAGAGAGGAGCAAATTCTTATTCTTTTGTTCTTGCAAGCTGCCGTCCCCGTGCAAGGTCTCTGCAATGCAGCTGGAAGTCACCAGGGTTCCCCGCAGCCCCGTGCAGGCCGTGAACGCCAGTCCCAGCGCACAAAGGCCGCCGACTGGGATGCAAATCTGACACAGATTAGTATTTCCCAGAGTTGTTCTTCACCTCTTGCTGCACACGCCCTAATAATGCTTTTCAGGGGGGAAAACGGGCAACTCTTCGAGATCAGCTCCCTGCAATGACGGCGGAGGGAACGACCCCAGGTGAAGGGCCCTGCCGGCACCTCGGCTATCAGCCCCCCTCAGCACCGCCAGCTGCGGCAGAGAGATACAGGTCACGGCTTCCCTGCCACGGCTCGGCCCGCAGCGCCACGCAAAGCCGGGGCCGGCAGCGAGGAGGCGCCGGGAAGGAGAAAGCGGCTCCGCGGACCCCATGGAGGCCGGGGGACACCCACCGCTCCAAGGCGCCTCCGCTGCGGCTCCGAAAAGCCCCCCGGGCCTCACCTTTCCCTTCAGGTCGAGCACGTAGACGGCGCTGGCCGAC
>JAOEGS010003682.1:30345-46640 GCA_025447755.1 Corythornis vintsioides
AGTGTCTCCAGAGATGGAGACTCCACAACCCCTCTGGGCAGCCTGTTCCAGAGCTCTGTCACCCTCACTGAGAAAAAATTCTTTCTGAACATTAAATCAAGATTCATACATTCCTGATTATGATTTCCACCTTGATAATCCAACATTTTCCAAGAAGAAATGACCTAATGAAATTCCAATTTTTCCAAACTGCTATGAGACAGCCATTGCTATCTTCTAGCCTTTTTTAATACTAAGCATTTGGCAATATGAAAGATACTTAGCATAGAGTAAGCCTTACACTGAAGATCACTTAGGCCAATGATCCTGCATAAACACAATTTTTGTTAAATATTTAGGCTACTTCAAAAGAAGTGAGACAATAAACCATAAATTACATCAAGGTAGATCTAATTACATTTTTGAAAATAAAAATACTTCTGCAAGCCTAATGTGACCATGAAGTATGATCAAGAACTTCTTGATCATATCTTAAAATTTACTTAAGCACAAAAATGACGAATTGGAAATATCAATGACATTACTATCAGAAAATATTTGAACTTCTTATTTGAATGTTATAAATAACCAATAGACTACTTCTTCAAACACAGAGACTTTATCAAAGATAGGGCTAAGAATATAGTTGGACTTGATGATCTCAAGGTCTCTTCCAGCACAAATTATTCAATGATTCTATGAAAGTTTACAAATTATGCTCAGAAGAGTTTAAGTATATAATTTTGCTTTTTGAGCTTAGGAAAATTATAGGTGTTTTGTTGAAAAATATGCCCTTCTATGACAATAAGAATGCCTAGCACTTTGTTTGGACCACAGAACAAGCTTCTAATTATAAGATAAAAAGTGCACAGCATTTGAAAATATGCACAAATGCTGATACTTCTAATGTTGGAAACTGTTTTGTATAAATTTTACATTCTATTTATATGAGCTACAAGACTGAAGTTGCATTACTGAATTACTTAAGTTACATGTTCATCTATTAGTTCTAAGTAATGTTTCAGGGTTTTGTGAAAAAGTATTTTTCTTGTTAAAAAAATTTGACCCAAATTCAATCGGTAAAAATTATTAGTTAACAAATCCTGTGAAGTACAGTTAACACATAGCACCTTTCATTGTGTGATTCCAGAATTTGCATTTGGCAATATAACTGTTCACAGAGCTTAATTCTTGACCTCAGCATTTTGTCCATTCAGGCATGAAGAAGTTAAAGCTTGTACAATTACATGTTTTTGAAGAAAAATATCACAAGCTGACAGTGAATAATTAAATGATAAAATCAAAGAGAAATTAGCTATTTCTGTGATCTGTGTTTGGAACTTCTAGTAACCAATCTGATTCTTCAGAATGCTAGCTGTGTTAGAATCACGATGAGTACTAATGGAGAATGAAGAAGGGTATGAAAGAAAACTGCATGTAAATGAAGAAAGTTGAAGAAACAAGAGTAATTCCAACTGACTTTTTTTTTTTTTTTGGTAGTGCTAACTCATGGTGTTATGGACATTTATGTAAAGGAATGTTTTTCACTGTGCACCCTGACCTTGTAAGGTGATGTAGTGCTTTATTTTGAAAAATTTAGTAGAAGCAGAAATTGCACCTTACAGGACAAGGCTCTGGATACAGAACAAGATAATGGTGAAATTCAAATGAAGTAAGACTTCTGAAACATCATCAGTGAACAATAAATCAGCTGAACAACTTCCCAACACAGGAAAAGGAGAGTTAACCAGTGTACCAAATTTTAATATTTTTTAAAAAGGAATAAATCTGCTACAGGGAGATGGTTTGATACGTCTTTGAAGGTCTTCAAAACTCTCACGAATATGTTATTCTCTAAAAAATATTCCCATAATTCTGTTGCCTCCCATCATTCCTTGCCTCGAGATTCATCTGTCAACTTTGATGCATCTTTTAAAGTACCCCTCCAAGCCTAAAAACCATGGCTACAGACCACAAAAGAGAACTCTTTGCTTTGAAACTATCTGATCAATCAGAAGATCATTTACCTGCAAGCATTATTTGGTGAAGCTAAAGTGGCACATCAACCAGAAGCATCTGAAGGCTGAGGCAGCAAAACGTCAACAACAAATTGTCATTGGCATTCCATTTATGAACCTTCAAACAGCATCAGATCTTTTCCATGGGAAACCAGATCAGGTCAGACTGGAGCTGCATATTTCTTAACAAGCTAACCATCAAAAGAACTTACGTTTTGAATAAAAAGGCTATCATTTGTTGATTTGAATATCAAAGGGATCCACTGCAAACTCCCAGTCTAGAAAAACCTCCCTAAGCTACACCAGACAGGTGTTTAATAATCTATTATTAAGGCACTATTTTAGGTTACTCAGAATCATAAAAAATAGCTGTAAATGTGAAGCTGCAAATGGGACTGCACAAAGAAATGAATGCTATTAACATACTATTAACAATTCAAAAGAATGAGTTGACATACCAATCAAACTTGTTAATTGACTGTCAATGGCCTGTCCCTGAATATACAACATGACTGCATTATATATTTCAAATGCTGACAGGAAGACAGTTTCATTTGCATTAACTTCATAAACTGATCAACAACCAAACTGCCACATACATTTATAATGTGAAGCTGAATCATTTCAATATTCATGCAGCTCTGTAATTGTAAATTAGGTGCTGGCAAACAATACAGTACTGTATGTAATCTAAAATATCCTAAATTTCTCTGACCTACTTTCTTTTTTATTTTAAAAGAGCAGTGGAGAAATTTGTCTCTTACAGAGATGATTATTACTTTAATTTATGGTTCATGCCTTAGGCACAATTTGTTTGCAACCTAGTTTGCAACCGTAGTTTATAACTCTACTCTAGATGTATAACTGGTCTGCAATATATGAGGCACTCAAGGCAATGTAAAATTTTTCTTGCTTTAGTTCTGTGAAGTGTAAATGCATTAAAATACATAGTAAATCTGTAAATAATAATAAAAAAAGTGAATGAAAATCCGTATTATTTCCCTGCTATGACATAAAGCAGATGTCAGCACTGAAGCCAATGAAACTTTCTAATTAGTCATTGAAACATGCAATTTTAAGTGGAAAATATTGTTCCTGCACATTCTTCCCTATGTCCTAGAATTTATTGCCCTCGGAAGACCTGTCTATATAAAGTATGTTTCCTAAAAATATCTCATAATTACACCCATTGAGTTTCATTGGGATTGACAGAAATAGCTGTGATAGTGCTGCCATTTTAGCCAAACAGTTAGTCAGACAAACTGAGCAAAGTCACATATCACAGGAATTGAAAGCAGGAGTGCTTCCATATTCCTGCACATATTTATCAATCCAGCAGAACTAAGGGCTAATAGTGGTAGGAAAATGACAGAAAGAATTCCTAATAAAAGACATAGGCAAACATTCTTCATTTTTCCCATTTAGGATCTCCTCCTGCACTTCTGCTTACTGAAAAAATACAGTTCTTCGAGCTAAGCTGAGAAACCTTCAAATGTTGTCGTTAATGACTCTATGTAATAGTATCTATTTGTATGCTTTAACAACACAGGATAGATATGAAAGAAGAAATTTGAGTGTATTTGTTCATGAAGTGCTACAGGCATATTTATCACTGTTTATAGAGAAATAATAATAGCTCAGTCACTTTGAGAATTGGAGAAACTGAAGCTAAGCATAAATGTTGCAAATGAGGATTAAGTCATGAGGGTCTGGAAGTGTTCCACTGAAGGCTAAGTAGAAATTGATTTAAAAATCTGAAGTTGTCAGGTCAGTGACATTCCCTCTAAATCTGTATGACCGGGAGGAAGTATAAGCAAGTTTTAAACATCTCAACTGTAAATGCATGTTGTCTTCTTTCCCCCTCTTTTATTATTACTACTTTCATCCTGTCATTCCAGCAGTCACTTCCCTGGCTTTAAAGTGATTGCAAGAAGAGCCTAGCACTATACACTAGCATAACCATACAGATATCACATAAACGTCCAATAAATCTGCAGACATGACAATCTTCTGCATTTTCTTTCAGATAAAGAATATCAGAGGACAATTTCCCTGCTATGTATGGGAACTGCTATATTTCAGATTTTATTATTTGTAGTATAGATGTAAGACTGAGAAGCAAAAAATATTCACATTTATAGTTCTATCAACTGCAATTGAAGAGTAGAAAGACTAACAAACAGAAATACAAAACCTTTAGTAAAGTTGAATAAAGTGGATCCACTGGGGTGATAGCAGTCCCAAATCATCCTAACTGGTAATCATGCAAGATTATTTTGACTACAAATTAGATATTAGCTTTGATATCTTCCCTGAAGTATAAGCTGAGTAACTGTCATACTGAATAACATCATATGATGGGTACTGCTAAGTTCTTACACTGACAAAACATGGATCATTAAAGCTTCAACATTCTTTCAGGTAATCAATGTAATATAAGCAGTATATGATTAAAAGCATTTAAGACATGAAAACTGTCAAGGTAAAGAAGAGCTCATTACTCAAAGGATGTAGTATCTATAAACTGAGTCATTTTATAAAGACCTGGTCATTTATCACTGGTGTTAATAGTAACACACAACTAAAATGAATTCAGTAATGCATGCTCCAAGATTTATAAACTTTCTTCATAAAATATATACACATATACCTATTATTGAAACAGAAATGGTGACATATGTTGTGTTTCAAAAAGACACTACAGATTGTCTGCTCAGCTTCAAAATTTAGATTTCAAATAGTCACAATCTAATTTTCTCAAATACACTTTTTCAATTATTTTTTCACTATCTTAGCTGAAATCTTTCTGACTCTAAATAGGCTGTGGCCAGCATGCTTTTTGTAGGGGGGGATAAAAACTGTCCTTGTTCTTAACGAAAGAATGAAATTTCTATCATGCATATAATCTCCTATCTATGTGGCACATGGATACCACAGAAAGCTGACCATCATCCAGTCCATAATGTCTACATTTCATTTATAGAATCCAAATTTATTGCTGCCTTTTCACAATTCAGGAAATAAATAACCTTGCAGATTTGTTACTGTTACAAAGAAAAAAACCTAGAACTTCACACAGTGTGAGCTGCAGACAGGCTTGACTGAGATTCTTCAGGCACTGCCTCAAATTCAGAATAAGATCTGACAGATTCGTTCCCATGAGGGAAAGACCCGGAAAGAAAATGTTTGGTGAATGTTTAGTAAGCTATCAATTTAAGGGATGTTCAAGGCCTTTCTACTCCACCAGCAGAAGACTGCTGCTACCATCTCCACAGGACTTATTAAAAAATAAACATATCCTATTGCAAATCTTTATTTTTAACTTCATGTGTTCTTTGTCCAAGGGCTGAGACCCATCTAATAACTCCAGAAATTACATACACATGATAACATTTTTTAAACTCCAATTTAGCTTGACTAACGTTGACTTACCCATCAAGAAAATTATAACAAAGCTAAACCAGCAGGAAATAAAATCAAGTGTCTCTCATCTGAGCATTTGTCAGAGAACAGTTGCAACATTTGCACAACTACAATATGACAAAAAGTAAATCAAACATTTTCCAGTAATACAGTTGCAGTTAGTGCTAACATATTATTTATTACACTCATCCCAGCCTGCACCAGAATCTCCTCCTTTTCAATTGTCATTGTTTTAATTACCCTCTTTCTATGGAGGCAGGGAACTGGCACATATGCAGAGGAGTAAAGAGAAGCCTGTTCTGCTAGTGGATTAATCTCAACATTGGCAATCTTGTTTATTGGGTGTTTGACCTTGATAAGAGCAGTTCTCAGATTGCCCTCTTAATGAGAGAAAAATCTTATTAACAATTTAGGGCTATTAATGCCCAATTCTCTAAAGCAAGAATGTCAATGCTATTTCTTCCTTCAATATATTAATGACTTTTACTGCCATGAAATTTGACTGTTCTAGCATGTTACAGTCAAAGTGGCATTGATCTGCTGTATCAGCTCTGATCAACCTTAGATTGCTAAAACAGTGAAGAGGGCTTCATTTTTCTCTACAAGCTAAGAGGGTTTCTATTACAGAGGCATTGGTTTTGTCTGTTCTAACAGGTAAAATATGGATGCACCTAAAGACGGTAATTGCCTCTAGATCTATAAAATGCATAGATTAGCTCTCCATAGAATTAATCTGCTGTCTTTCTTACACAAAACCAGGTATGTCCTGCATTTTACAATGCCTCATTCAACCAACCCAAACTCTAGATGTCATATAGCAAAACTATAGTAGAATTGTACACTTCCCTTTTTTTTTTTAAAGGTAAAGAATATAGTTGTTTAAATGTTTACTATGGTTCCTGTCAGGAATACAATACCAATGATGCAACAACAAAATCCAGAAATAAAAATCACCAGGAAACAATGGTTTCACTATTTAAGTCTAAGGTGAGTATATGGCAAAAAACCATGGTGCAACAATCTAATTTTCTGCTTATACTACGTATCTTTTAACTTAGGAGGCCTATGAATGTTCTATATACTTAGTTTCTAGAAACATTCCACAATGCCCAGAATATGTGTTACATATTGAAGCATTTAGTTACTTTACAAAGTCTTAACAATTCATTTTTAAATGCAAAACCTTACCTATCAGTCCAAGAGCAGTGGTCACTAATGTGAGAACTACTATGTCTTGTATACAGAAAGTACAAGGTGCTAAGGTTACTCACACAACTCCAAATATTGCAGAATTTTAGCCTTAGACTTCCAAAAGCTGCCTTCTTTATATGCTGAACAGAAGCCCTTTTAAGTTTTACAGACAATTCTATTGAGGCTATCAATAATCATTGAGAATTTTAATCTGGAAGCCCACATGCAAAAAATCCATAGTCGATCTTGAGACATTTTAAGAAACAAGTCTTTCCCTCTTATGTGTGTTTGTGTAAGTATACATATACACATACAGAAATAAAAATAAACATAAATGTACTATCAACACAAATTTATACTGTAAATTTTATGGTTATAGATTAAAGTAATTTCATTCAAAAATTGAAAAATATAGAGACATCAGAAAGACTTTCAAGCACTTCAGTGACCTACATAGAATAAAAGTATGAGAGGGTCATCCAGCCTCATAGGTCAAGATATAATAAGTAATAAAGGTCACAAATAATAATAATAAAAAAGTAAAGTAGGAAGAAAATACAAATAAAGACATTTCCTTAATGACAAATAACATTGGTGGGGCTTACTGCAGGACAGTAAAAGCTTAAAGGAGCACCTCTGGGAGCAGTGTATAAATAATTCATAGGGAAAAGTTGTAAAAATTTTTATCTGCAGGATACACATACTAGACACCAGCAAAACAATTTCATAACACTGTAGCTTGGAAGTTCCCGAGCTCAGACACAGATTTACATGTTTAGAGGAATTGGACTATAAATGTATAAGTAGAAAATCTCTATTAATTTTGCCTCTAAAAACTCAAAAGCAAGCTATTGCCACAAGTAAGTCAGACTTGTACAACTTTGATTATAACCTCTTGTATATTCTTTATTAGAATTTACTCCTTGCTTATATAATCACACCTACATTTTATGTGGGAGCCCTGTTTCACGTAGCCAGCACATGTTTATAGATGACAGGGTTGATTTCTTTGCTTTTAAAAATGATTATACAGCTAAATCTGTTTTCTTCTGTCATTCACTACATGGTATCCAGCTTTGAATAGTCTCCCAGACAGGAAACTCTCATGCTCTGGTTGTTCCACCTTCACACAGCACTATCATCATTCTCCCGAGAAAGTAAGGATCATGACTCATTTCATTCACCTGATACACTCAACAAGGAAGAGCATGGGGAGTACTGCTGGATTCCACTGGCCTCCCTAATGTATCTTGTTCACTACTTGGAAAGAGTATGGAATTGGCAGGTGTCTGGAGACCAAGAAAAAATAACGAGGAAAGACAACCTTGCTCTCCCCAGACAGGAACTCTATTCAGTATCTCAGAAAAGACAGGTGCATAATTTTCTCTAGCACTCAAGTTACACTAGTAACAAGATAATGGATTATGGTATTAATTATTCTCCATGCATATAAACGGGCACTATTCCAGAGGTCTGAGACTCTACAGAACAAAAAAATGAACAATAAGAGGACTACAAAACTAGTTCACAGGTAAAGAACTGAAACCTAGTACAATCAAACAGTTTCTCCAGTATGTGAAACAGATATTCAGACACTTTTTAGTGAGCATCACAAGATCTTTCTATCTTTCATGTTCCACCTTTACCATATGTGCTTCAGATCTTATAGTCCAGCCTGTGTGAATTATCAGTAAAATGGTGCATATGGATGTATCAGTCCAGCAGTGGTAACACTATGTGTTCTGAAACACGGCAGGTGATATTTATAATCAGATTACTGTTTTTATGAATGTTGTCTTCATCATAAAAAAATTTTTTTTTTTACTTGTAATTTTTTGAAGTATTTTTAAAAGGATTTAAATTAATAATAAGGATTTATTAGTCAGGAAATTGTCCTTAAGAGTATGTGACTAATAGGTCTGGAAACTTAAACACAGTGTTTATTTACAAACATACAAGCATCACCCAGAGCTCCTGGGAGTTACTCTGTCAGTAAAGCCTGAAGTTATTCTAGGGGACACCAGAGTTAATCTCCAGGACAGCTGAATCATTCGCTTTGCAGATGATAGAATACTGCAGTGTAGTCTTCTGAAATACCACAGTTAAGTCAAAATTCTTATGCATAGTGGGAGCAGTCACCCAGTTTGAAAGAAAAGACAAAACATGCTAGGTCTAGATCTTTTTAATAGGATCACAGCAGAAGTAAACAATAAGTCCTGTAATGATAAAGCCCCAAACCTTGCAATATCCAAATGCATCTGAGAGAATGATCACTGTGAGATACTACTGCACTGCTCATAGAGTCCAAAACATTCTGATATTCCTAAAATGCAACCCCACAAATAACATCAGTTCCTATCGTTTTGTCCCTACTGATACCTGAGGTTTAGAATCTATCACCTAAATCATACATAATATTAACCTATGAAAATACAATACTGTTTTCAAATGTGCCTTCAGCAGAAATTAGATCTCTGAAAGTCTGTTACACGTGATATTCCTGCCTGAAGACCTAAGAAAACTAAGTTTTCATACTAAATTTCTCTAAGTACTTAAGGTTTTGCTTATCCATATGTATCAGGCCTGTCTGTGCTAAACATTTCTGGACATTCACCACAATCTAAGTGGTAACAGGACCTAAAAACTATGAGTTCTCTAATTCTTGTGTCTTCTGCCACAGTAACGTCACAGTAGTGTCTTCGTTCATCTGACTTTAATAAACTTACTACGAGACAGCAAACTGGAGAAACCCAACTTAAAGTGTACAGCTCCTCAAGAATTAGTCCTGTGATTCAGGTCGATGGAGCAATATTGTCCCTTGTACACATACACTTCTTGAAACTATACGTATTAATAAATACTACTACATGAATTAAAAATATGATTTTAAATAAATCTTATATCTGTATGTCTCAGACCTTACAACAGAACAATACATACCTTTAAAATATTTCAGATAATTAAAAAAATCACAAATCTTTCAGTACATTACTGTTGAAAAATAGAGCGCAACTACTCTACATTTTAAAATCTTGCTATACCTAATATGATTATATAGTAACTTGATCTGGAAGCCAGAGCAAAGATTAAATATCAAATAGACATTTCTGTTTTTCCCTAAACATGAGTAGCTTTTCAAAGTGCAGCTTAAAAATAATAATATGTATGGATCGTCCCTCTACTTGATTTTGTTAATTAATTTTAAAGGCAATAATCCTTAATACACAGAATTACACAGAATTATTGTTGAGGCTGAAATAGACTTCTGAGATCATGAAATCCAGCCTCTGACACCTAGCTAGACCATGTCACTAAGTGCCACATACAATCTTTCCTTAAACACCACTAGGGATGGTGACTCCAGCACCTCCCTAGGCAGGTCATTCCAGTGTCTAATGACCCCTTCCATAAAGAAGTGCTTCCTAATATCTAACCTAAACCTCCCCTGGTGCAGCTTCAGGCCATGCCCTCTTGTTCTGTCACCGGTTGCCTGGGAGAAGAGTCCAGCCCCGACCTGCCTACAACCTCCCTTCAGGTAGTTGTAGAGAGTGATGAAGTCTCCCCTGAGTCTTCTCTTCTTCAGGCTGAACAGCCCCAGCTCCCTCAGCCTATCCTCATAAGACTTTCCCTCCAGTCCCTTCACCAGTCTTGTCACTCTCCTCTGGACCCGCTTCAGCACCTCAATATCCTTTTTGAAGTGCAGGGCCCAGAACTGCACACAGTATTCCAGGTGAGGCTTCACTAATGCCAGATACAGGGGAAGAATCACATCCCTAGTCCCACTGGCCACACTATTCCTGATACAATCCAAGATCCCATTGGCCATTGCAGGGGTTTATTGTGGCCAAAGTATAGGACTCTGTACTTGGCTGTGTTGAACTTGATCCCATTGGCCTCAGCCCATTGACCCAGCCTGTCCAGGTCCCTCTGCAGCATCTCCCTGCCCTCCAGGAGATCAACAGTCCACCCCAACTTAGTGTCATCTGAAAATTTACTAAGCGTAGACTTGATCCCCTCATCCAGGTCATTAATAAAGATGTTGAATAGAACTGGGCCCAGTACTAAACCCTGGGGTACACCACTAGTCACCGGACACCAACTGGATGTGGCACCATTCACAACCACTCTCTGTGCCCCGTCACCCAGCCAGTTTTTAACCCAGTGAAGGATACACCTGTCTAAGCCACGTTTACTACTACAGCTGAAACCAATCTTTCTTTAGCACTTAAATGACTAACTTTTCACCACTTTTTTAGGGCCACAGTTGCATCAACACATATTGATATCAAAATGAGATAGTATTGTGTAGCTATCAGAAAACCTATAACCTTAACAGAGAATATTTTTTTTTTTCATATGAAAAAACAGGACCTGCAAACATGAAATTATAATTTTGAAAAAAAAACCCCTGTATCTGAGATTTCTCATTTAAAAACTATTATTAAACCCCTAAAAGCTAAATGCATTTTTGCTTGGAAAACAATCTCTCTTGTCAAAAATTGCTCAGAACAATCCCAGGTCCTAAACTGGGGAGTAAAGAAGAGCTGATTTCCTACTTGAAATTCCTCTGAATCTTCAGAAGGCTCTAGATAGAATCTTACAGTGATTCACACACTGGTATAAATTTCAAAAGTCTGTGCAAGTCACTGTAAACCACAGAGAGCTGGAAGAAGAGACTGTGATTTGCAACTGTTATTTATATGTGTGGTGTTTTAAAGCACAATAAAGAGACGAGACAAATTACTTTCTTTGATTCAATTCTCAATTTGGTTTTATATGCTTAAATTAAGCAGAGATTCTGGATAAGATCTGGAAAATGCAAGCAAAGCTGCTAACCAAAGTAAATGATTAATAATACTTTACAACCTTAGTACTACCTGATTAGTTCTTGTAACAAACCACTGAAAATTATTTGCCTTCAGAGACAAATATCTAATAAATGAAAAAATAAGAAAGCAGACAGAAAATACAATTTAAAAAAGAAAATTATATGGTTGAATGTAAAGGGAACTAAGTTAAAAATCAAGTTGCGTAAACAGGCCTATCATTTCTATTTATTTTTTTTATACACTTTGTCCATATATTTTATTCTGTATATATACATGTCCAGACATTCAGCAGCTCAGCCAGAGTAGAAACTTTAAATATGTTTGTGAATATTCACATCTCAGACATGTTTACCATATAAGTGCATATCGTCTGCGACACACACAGAGGAAACTGACACTTCTACTATAAGACTTCTCTATTACCTAAGAATTCTGCACATGGTAATAGTCCTTGAGGTTTATTTATACTAAATTCTTTTTATAAGGTTATAAGTTCATCTTCATCTTCAAAGATATTTACATGTTTAATGATTCAATTTAACTAAAAAAATATGTATAGAAAATATAAATTAAGTGAAGAAATAAAAGTCCTGAAACAAATCCAGTTGTGACTGCTTTTGCAAGTACTGCTGTAACCATTCAGTTTAATTGGAATTAACATATCATACTAGAATGTATCCTGATAAAGCTACAAGTTCAGTATCAAACAAATAAACCCCAATGCTTTATCCTGTCAGTGTTACATTGGTTCTTCATTCCTCCACCTCCTCAGATCTTTTAAGGGCTACATTCGATTTCTGTATCCCAACATTTTCTACACTCTGTTTTTACATGTGGAACAACAGTATTTTCAGGATGACACTTCATATATATTATTAGCACCTCATAGGAAATAATAATTACAGTAAAAAAAAAAAAAAAAGATTCTCATACCTTGAGTAAATTTCTTATCCTACTGCCGCTCAGTGTGTCAATATTGTCTGTTTAGTACCATAACTTCATGTAATGACCACAGTTTAAGTTTACTTAGGTAAGTGTAACTTGAAGCAGAATTTTATTATCAAATAATATCCAATATCCAGAAGTGCAAATGCATTCCTGATAAATAAAATTTTAAAATAAGACCACAATAAGAATTATTATGGTTATTCAACTTAAATATAAAATGACATTTTGAGAAAATATCAGTAGCTTTATTATATATGCATACTTCTATTTTGATTCACTATTATTCTATTTGAGTCTCCCATACACAGAAGACTCATCATAGAATGAAGGGTGGATTTGATGAGCCTACAGGTCCTTCCCGATCATTATGATACTATGATTCTATGACCAGATATTCAAAATTGCTCAGCAGCTAGCAGCTCACATGGAGAACTACAGAACTCAGAAAAATAGCAAACATAATGAACTACAATCTTAAAGTGAAAATCCAGTTAACTACCAGTACACTGAATATAAAAGATTTTTATTTTAAAGTATTATCATGCTGGGCTCATGTGAACACTATTAAATGATGAAGGTAGCAGAGGGGTTTTTTGCAAAGAAAATGATTTTCTACAATTTTCTATAATCAGGAAGGAACAAATAATAAACACAGGAATAAAAATTGTGTGGAAGTCTAGGAGACAAATAATACAAACAGGCACTTTTCCTGCTTAGCACAGAAAAACAGCTGAATTGTGAGCAGTCATAGTAGTATAAAGCTAAAATAAAGAAAAATAACAAAAACGGTGATGAGGTGCCAGGGCAGACTAGCAGGGTTTCAGAGCCACCACTATGATTTACATGTATCGAGACATTGTATATACTTTTTGTAAATTACAGTAATTAAATTTTTGGTACTCAACAGGAGGGAAGGCTGGGGAAGCACACAGAGGGATTCAGATGAGAATGTAAACTAATCACTTGGAATCTTCTCATCTTTAATCTGCTTTGGTCCTATTTCTCTGGAAGGAAAAATCCCACCAGTCATACTGGAGGTCTCACTCATCCACAGTTTCCCCATTGTACTCTCGTCTCAACTTAGTCTTCCATGCCCTACATCAAGTAATTTTCAGAATAGCACTTTTGACTCACTAAATTATATCTCTGTATGTTTGACATCTTAATATTCTGAAATGTTCTTCTTGATAAAACAAACACTCATAAATATATCTTAACCATTTTATAAGAATAAATCAAAAGCTTTTTTTTTTCTAAAAATTTATTTCAAATTTTAAAACTTCAGAAGAAGGTTCAAATTGAAGAAAAAGATGGGAAATTAAACCTTGGTGATATTTGTTACTTTTTTTTCCAAAATGTGAAATGGTAAATTAAAAGCTTATAAAGTACTTCAATCACCTTTGGTTTTGTTCAAATTTCATACTCTTTAACAATCACAAAGGTTGGAAACATTCCTTCTGCTATGTCCCACCGCTACATTGTTCCACTTCTTTTTCCTACTTTATTTGAGGACACAGAGAGATCTGTGTGAAAGGGGCACTTTGCATTGCTCAAGACTGGGCAGTGTCCTTGCTTTAGTCTTCACATATTGCAATAATAGTAATGCAGAGATTACTATATTAAAGTTCATAAAGTCCTCAGATAAAAATAATTTCTTTTTCCATTGTTTTTCTCCCTTAATATACCGATTTTTTTATATCTTGATGTTTTGCTTTCCTTTTTCTGTAGTTCAGTATTCCTACTGGTTAGAGGAAATCAGGCTGGATCCAACAGCTTGAGAGTGGTGAGGCTGCTGAAGCTCCACGCGGCTGGTCCAGCCCATAGTGAGGCTGAGCATGTATTGCCAGTGCACATGTATTGGTACATGCACACAGGTCACGTGTATGTACCACACACACACAAGTCTACGTTGCCAGTCACATCAATCAATGTAGTCAGAGACACAGAGCACTCACATGAACAGAGACAGCAACAAAAGCCTCATTCCACTCCCCTTCCTGGCTGCACAGAATGGAGGTGTACTAAAATACACAAGTACAATATGGGTTCCTTCAGCAGGCCAGGTCAGACACTCGATTTGCCCAGCATCTACCCCTGGATTCCAGTCTCACCAGTTGCTGTCAAATGGACATATAAGCCCTTGATGCAGCAGCCCCACTCCAGTTGCTGGTGCATACTTTTCACTCTCACACCACTACACACCCATACATGTGCGTGCAAACAGAAAGCTGGTTTTGGTTTCACTCACTTGGATATCCATTCATTGCTACCCATACATACAGGCCCCACAGTCTTACTCCAGCTGCTGGCACCCACAACCCTATACACTCAGTAGAGAGCCCCTCACTCAGGAGTTAGAGAGGAGTAAGATAGGACTGACTGAGTTTTTCTGATGAAACGACCAGCTTGTTAGATGAGGGGGGAACAATGGATATTGTCTAACAGGACTTCAATAAGTCTTTTGAAACACTCTCCCATACACGCTCATAGAAAAGCTGTTTATGTATGGGCTGAGCAGACAGTGAGGTGCACTGAAAAATGGCTCAATGGACGTGTTCAAGAGGGTGCAGATCAGTGGCACAGTCTCACAGCCAGCCAGTAACTAGCAGCATACCTCAGGAGTCAACATTGGGTCCAATCCTGTTTATCATCTTAATTCACAATTTGAAGGATGGGGCAGAGTGTACTCCTGGCAAATTTGTAGATAATACAAAACTGGAAGGAGTGGCTGATAACACCAGAGACTGTGTTGTCATCCAGAGGGACCTTTACAGACATGCTGACGGGAACCTTATGAAGTTGAACAAGAAGTTGTAGGTACTGGACCTGGGAAGGAACAAACCTCTGTTGGGGTTCAACTAGGGAGGTGATCCTTCCCCTCTACTCAGCACTGGTGTGGTCATATAGGGAGTACTGTGTTCCATTCTAGGCTCTCCAGTATAAGAGACAGAGGTGTTAAAAACAGGGCCACTAGTATTAAAGAGATTGAAGCATCCCACCTACTAGGAAAGGTTGAGGGAACTTTTGCTTTTAGAGAAGGTAAGACTCAGGGAGGGCATCTCATTAGTATATATAAATAAAAGACTGAGGATGCAAAAAGGATGGAGTTAATCAGTTCCCAGTGGTGATGAGTGGCAGGAGCTGAGGCAATGGGCACCAAAGTGAAATACAGGAGCTTCTCTCTTTACATAAGGAAACACTTTTTTTTTTTTTTTTTTTTTTTTTAACTGTGAGGGGCACTGAGCATTGGCACAGGTTGCCCAGAGAGGCTGTGGAATCTCCATTCTTGAAGATATTCACAAGCCACATAGACACGGTCATGGGCAACCTGTTCTAGGTAGACCTGCTTAGGCAGAGGTGTTTGGACAATATGATCCCTAGAGGTCCCTTTCAACATCAATTGTTCTGTGATTCTTTGAAAGGTTTATACAGACAGGAACATGCAGGGCATCTTATACCATAATTCACATCTCCATCACAGATGGGAATGAATGTGCGTTAGACATAATAGTCTTCTTTGGCCATTTGCTCTTTCTCTCAATGGTAATCTTTTCTGTTCTACTCTTCCCTATTTCTCTCGCTTTCTCAGAACAATGCAATAAGTAAATAGCTGAAATGCCAACAGGCTGAGCACAGACCAATTTAGCGGGGTGAGTGCAGTATAGACATGCTGTGACACAATTCCCAATTTAGAGACTGTATTTTTCCAATCCCAGATTCTCTAAATAGTTTTACCATAGTGTAGTTGGAGTACCACATTCAGTCTGTCTCAAAACCAAATTATATTACTTCTGCACTCCTATTTCTTCTTCCTTCAATCCTTTTCCCATTGACTTGGTCTAGGTGATCCTGCTTGGGCAGGGGGGTTGGACTAGATGATCTTCTAGGTCCCTTCCAACCCCTAATA
>JAOEGS010003685.1:0-17336 GCA_025447755.1 Corythornis vintsioides
ATCTCTATCCAAGTATCTAGACATACAAAGACAGTGGGGAAGAAAAAATAAAGGTAGAAAGGAACAAAATCCATATATGCTGCATTTCTTCCTCTTAACTCCAGATAAGAACAAAGGAGCACTATTCAAAAAAAGGTCCAGAAAAATCTTTTTCTTTTGGGTTCTGAAGAACTTTAAAACTCTACTGATAACTTCCATACAAAGCCACAAAAAAACGTAGCAGAAAACTGGGTTTATTACATCAAAAGCACACAAGTTTAAAAGAATAGTCCCTATTCTAAAAAAGCAAACAAAACAAATCAGCCTAGTGACAAGATGTATTTATATACAGAAATAAGCCATACACTTTTATTTCTGTGATTTCTCATTTAAAAATCTTGGCCTAACAACAATTTGAGTGACTGTAAGGCTACCATGTAAAAATATGGGATGGGCACTGACATAATGAATATGATTCCTAATGGATTTGACCTCTAGTGGGGCAAAAAAGGGAAAAAAAAAAAAAAAAGAAGTTTCTATTGCAATAAGCATCCTTAAAAGAGCTTGTTAGAGTTAAAAGTACAAACACACAAAATACATTAGTGTGGTGTTTCAAATCTAGCATGCTGTCTCCACTTTACAAGGAGTGGTATTAAATTGTCAGCTTTCTGAAGTGAAAAAAAAAAAAAAAAAAAATAGGTATACCCTTAAGTATTGAGACTATCTAACTACCACAGTCCCAAACAATGAGCTGGACTCAGCATGCAATATTTAATAGTTAAATGGTAAGTAAGGTTATTATATCTTATTTCTGAGAAAAATGTGCACAGACACAGTCAGTGCATCAACATTAAAACAGACATTTTGCAAGGTAAACAGATCCAGATTCCAACACTGCTAAAGATGCAAGTGAAGCACTTTTCACACTGTTCATTATAAAACAAGTCTTTATTTTTTTAAGAAGTTTTGAGCACTATTTTCTGCAGCGTTTCAGTTTGTGACATCTCTGGGGACCTGGGCAGTTATGAACTCACCTAAATAAATTTCTGCCATATGTGCCTGTTGAACTCAAGTCTGCTTTGGAGACCACATGCATGTGCATTCCTTCAGACACCTCTGCTCAAAATACTCTGAAAAGTGGGGCTGATTTGTTCCGTGTTTACTGGAGCTTGCCAAAGCTTTGGATTCATAGAGCTATTTCCCATTTAGTGTCCAGGGAAATGATACAGCCACAAACCTGGAATCCCTAAGACTCCCATCCTAAAGGTCAGTTAGGATTCCTTCACCACCTAGTTCAGCCCCAGGCTGAGCATCAGCTGGAACAGCACATCCTACTGGCCTTAAACACACACACTTAACACAACTGCAACAACACCAGTCGTAAATTTCACCTAATGACAGTTATTATCCTTCACCTTTAACTCTGAAATATTCTTTACTGCCATACAACCTACTCAGCTGTTAACATTTTAGCTAATTGCTCCACAGATTATTTTTTGCAGTTCAGGGATAGATCTTACAAATTGAGAGCTGTGGAACAGCTTGAAAAGACAGAGGATTCCAGAGAAAGTTTAATTCAATTACTTCCTTTTGAATAAGGGAAGCTTTAAAAACCCAAAGGTGAAATATATGCATCTCTTTCAGCTGTGTGTGAAGAGATGCAAATATACAGGGCATACAGTGCAAGTGCCAGCTAGGACATCTGTCTCCAGATGTTTTTGCAATTGTACATGCTTGTGATTGTCAGAATCCTCTATCCTTTGCTCCCACACTTGCATCCTTCAAGTTTTTCCACTGTCTCACGATTGCAGAGGCTCAAAGCAGTTAGGAATTCACCATGAGGGAGAACACGACTTTGAAGTCATCCTTCATGCAGCTGAAATCAGACACCTTTACAACACTGTGTAAAACACTAGAATGGCAACAGTTTTCCTTTAAAAATTAATTGCAAGGCTGTGGTCACAGAAACAGCTTGAAGAACGGGATGGGGAAAAGATAAAGGGCTATTTTAGCACTAGTAAACTAATAATAAATGCAATTACTAACTTTTGATACCATGACTGAAAAGAACTGCGATTGCATTTCAACTTCAGCTGCCAAGAAGAGCAGCACATGAAAGCACCAGGCTTGTAATGCCTTCTAAAAGGGATCCACAAGCACAGCTACTACATCTCCTAAACCAAGGACAGCTGAGAACCACCGTCAGAGGGCATCATTCAGAAGTGATTTTCCAAATACGCTGCGATCAAGTAGCAAGTTATTTTCCAAGTCCCTCACAGGCTTCTCTTAAAAGTACCTGAGGTGCTCAAGACGTCGAAGGAGCTTTTGTGCTGGTCTTTTTGAGCAGCACTGGCTCGCCGCTGGGTAACAAACCAAACTCGACCCTCGCTCAGCCTGTAACTTGTCACGGCGGGTTGCAAATCGCGACCACAGCTGGTACAAACTCCACAACACAGGCGACGGATCCTACCCGACCGCGGTCGGACCAACGGTGCCCGCCCGGGGCTCCTCACCCCCGCGGCAGTGACGGGCAGACGCAGAGAAAGCGGGCAGCCCAGGGACCCGCACTGAGCCCGGGAAGATGCTACCTCGTCCCTTCCAGAATCCCTTCGGCGTCGTGCGGGGTGGAGCGGCGGGTCACCCTCTGCTCTCCCTCACCCTTCAGCCCCCCAGGGCGGCTCTGCCCTGCACCGCTCCCCGCTCCTTTCACGCTGGCGCCGCCCTCCGGGTAGCGCAGCCGGCGGGACCCTTCCCACCCACTGCCCCGCCGCGGGAGTTGCTACCGGGCTGAACTGCGAGGACAGCGGACACTTACCCAGCTGGGGACGAGGAGGCTGCCGGGGCGTTCGAGCGGTGCTGGAGGAGGCTGTTTCCCCGCCACGCTCATCTCCTTCCCATGCAGCTAACGTAGTCCTCTCAGACGGGAGGCTCGGCGGGACGCGGCGCCTCAAGCACCGACTCCCAAACGCCGCCTCTACCGGCAGCGCCGGCGTCCCGGCTGGGCGAGGCAGCCTCGCACCGCTCCGTGCTCCGCCTGCCCGGCCGCCCGCGGCCCGGGCGGGGCGGCGGCGGCACCGGCAGGGTGGGCGGGGGGTGGGACGTAGGTGAGCTCGCCAGAGGCTCGGAGCCAGCAAGGCGGCGGAGTCTATTTAACTTCGCTCTGCACCTGGGGGAAGGCTCCGCCGCTTTCGCTCCCCTCCCCTCTGCGGCCGCATCCCGCCAGCCCGGCTCTGGGCGCTGCTACGAGCACTGCCGTGCTCCTCCCCGGCTCGCCTTCGTTTGCCTCCCGCCCGTCGCCGCTTCCCCGCGGGGCGGTGGCCCGAAGCAAGGAGTGCTTCCCTCCGGGGAAAGCTGTTGGGCAAGGAAACTCCTGCCTGGGAAGGGTGGGCATGGTGGCAGGAGGACGTAGGCGGTGCCAAGCGGCAGCCGCTCCCCCCCTTGCCCACCGGCCGTCCCGGGCCATTGGCGCCTGGCATCGGGGTCTTCAGCAAGTGTTGATCTCTGAATCAAAACCAAGAACAGTTCGACACCCCTCGATTATTCTTAATAGCTTTCACACTGGGTTACACAGAGCAATGTGTTTTTCGTTGGGAAAGTTCACCACTCCGGAACACTGCCATCAGATTTTGCTTGTTAGTTATCTTTGGCTTCCATTTGAATTCCTAACCATGGGCTGTGGTCTGGGCCATCAGTTCTAACTCAGTTTTAAGTCTGTGGTAGCCATGCTGAGGCTGATAGTAAGTTGAAGAGGTTTCATTTGGTTCTTGGCATACTACGTTATTAGAAGACTTATATTCTCAGAGGGGAGAGAGGAAAAAGGTCTTAACTCTTCCCATCAGTTTATTTAAGATCAGTGGTTCACATACATACACTTCTCTTTTTTTTACATAAGTGTAATTTTAAAATATACGTGTTCCATTTTGAAGCCTTTGTCCTGTAATGCAAGGATGGGAAGCTATCACAAAAATATATAACAAGGAAAAAAGGGTGAGAAGGAATGGCCATGCTTTTTTTTAAAGTTAGTTTTTAAGATTTTCACTAACTAATTTTACTGTTTTTGAAAAAGCTTTGGTAAAAGCAGCACAATAGTTAAGTAGGAAAAAAACCATGTATCATCTTCTACTTGGAAGCAACTCCAGACAAGACACTGTCTGTCACTGGTGTATTTTACCCTGGTATGAACTCCTCTCTGCCCAGGTCTCCCAGTCCAAAAATACCCAAGTTCTCCATAAAACCATTATCACAAATGCTACTGGGCACCTCCAGCTACTGATTCATCTTTTCACGTACTACGGAAGATGGGGAGAGGTGAACAAGAAGGGCAGTTTGCCCTAGAGGGGCTGTGGGGTTTCAGTTGTTCTCTCCAGGGATGCTTGGGACCCTTTGTGACTGAGTTTTCTTGAGCCCAGGGGCTTGGAGCTGGCTGTGCAGCAGAGTCAGACCCATTCTCCTAAAAACATGATGCTTGTACTCAAGCCAATCTGCCCCAATCCATCCTGTGCATTAGTAGAGATAAGTAGAATAGAACCCCTTCACTTTTCAGAATGTTTCTATTTATCTACAAGCTGTACTTTTTAAACTGAAAAATCTCTGTCAGTTGGGTATAATAAGCCTTGCAGACAATATATAACTTCCTGAGAAGCTTATCTTAGCATTGCCAATTACATAATTGATTCATGGAATTCACTGAAAACTGGATAACATCAGATAGCTAAGGAACTATTAGTGCTTAGTTCCTTTTGGATTTAATAAGTACTCTTCACAAAATTATATTCTCCTATGGTATTGCTGTACTGAATGTAAGTTGATACACATGATTTAGAAGAGAATTAGGAAAAAACCCCTTCATTATTTTGTACATAATTTGAACTAAGCCAATTTGTGATAGTCTCATCTAATACATTTCTTTCTTTCAAGGGACAATCTGGTTTAAATTGCTTAAGAAACCTATGAGCTCTTTAGGAGTTGATGCCTTGTTCAGTTTGTTGCTAGTGAAAAACTTACATGCATTTTCTTCTTTCTTCTGTGTATGTTTTCAGTTTCACTGCATCACTGATCCTATAAAAGGTTTTGCTTTTTCCATTCCTGAAATGTAACGAATGCAAGCTGACAAGTAGCTATTTTAGTGATGATAGTTTTTCTGGATTACATTAAAACCTGTAATTTGGAATAAGGCAATTATTTGAAAATTTCTAGCCCTTGAAATTTCATAAAAATCAACAAAATATCAAGAAAGTAATTATACAGAGAGAGCCACCAAGGCAGGTTTGCCCAGAGGACATTACAGAGGATTGCATCCAGGAGTGTTTTGAACACACACATGCTTGTATTCATACATACAAGTGCACACCCAGACATAATACTTGGCTTAGGGAATGGAAACAACAGACTATTTCCACTAAAACTATAAATAATTTAATTAATTTTACTAAGCCAAATAGATTACAAGTTAAAGGCTTTTTAAAGAAGTGGATGAAAGAGTATAATCAGGTTTTCCAGGAAATGTAGGTATGTATTCTGCAGATATTACAAACTTTTCTCTGTCTCTACAAAGACATTCATGCAGCAACTGAAGAGGAGATGTGTTAATATAAACTCCAAAATTTGCAGATGTTCCAGTTGTAGTTTTTATACATTAATATTTGCTGTATTCATCAGGAAAAAAAGATCCTTTTCTAAAACCTAATTGCTTTGTGAACTTCATTATACTTAATATTTTACTACCGAAAGAAATGCTGCTTTGTTTAATTTTGTGTTGTGGGACGAGATCAAAGCTATGGGAAGTAAAGCACCTTTTTACATGTTAGAAGCTTCTGACTTGGAAATCGCATGTCAGGGAAGGTAAAAATGCCATGCATACAAAGGACACTGTCTTGATGAGAATGCTGTCTTTCAGCCACCAGTATCCCCCAGTTTAAGAGAAGGAGTAAGGAAGACCCTAGACCTCTGACAATCAGCATGAGTCCCCTATCTCTCCATTTGCCACTTGTATTGTGTATCAAGCTCATAAGTGAGGGGCAAATTCCAGGGAGTAACAATCTGACAGCCCATCAGAGGCCAGGGATGTGCCAGAGGCTGCTTAAAACATGCAATGATAAATGACTGAAATTTCACAGGTAAGTTATTTTGCTTCAAAAGACAAACATTTCCTTGGTCTCATGAATCTATAATGTGCATCAAATACCCTGTAACTCACTGTCCCAGACATTCCCTCAGTTCACTGCATAGAGCAAGAAGCTGTGACTGTACCTACAGCAGTAGCAAAATGGAGAGAGGCGGCAGAATTGTCTCTAACATCAAATGAAAGCAAAAGGCTGCTGCACTTCAAACGAAGAAATAAAAACTTCTCTTCAACAACAGTTCAGTGAGAAAGGGTGATTGAAATAAGCAGCTCATGTTTTTATGGCAGAAGGCTTTTATGGCAGAGCAGCAGGTGGGAGAGGCAGTGAGGATGTCTGCTGAACCATCCCTCCTCACTCCTAACCCCTTTAATGAGCTGCAGGTAACACCTTACCAGGGCACCCCGCTGCCAAAGCCAAAAATTGACTAGGGCAAACTGGTACTATTTTGGCTGTCACTGTTGCAGGAATAAGTATTGACTGCATCAATCAGGAGTTCAGCATCCCAGGCTATTCAAGAGAGCAGTTTGTCATTGCTGCTGTGAGCAGGTTATTATAAAAGACTATCGAAAATGGGCATTTGTACAATGGGACATCTGAAAGATGCATTCCCAAAGGGTGTTTGTAGAGGGATATTGGACTGAGCAGTATGTATTCTTCAAAATGAGAACACTGAAAACAGCATAGACTTCCAGCACGTCACCAGCTGAGGAAAAGAATCAAGTCACAAGCAAGTGGCTAAATGGCACTGTAGACTTGAGCAGGATTTTAGTACTGTTTCTTTCAGCTGCTGATAAAATACTCATTCTTAAGCATTTTTATTTACTTTTTTATTTTTTTATTTCACTTGACTGTCCTTGACATCTGTCTTGTTTTACCAAACGGAGGAGCTGATGTTCTGCAAACTGTAGCGTTTTGTTTTTGCTGGTTCTCTCCAGACAGCAGCATGCCAAGGCATTCTGTGGAAGCTATGCCAATATGCAAGAGGGAATACAGTGTTTTGTGGCCAAAGAAAGCACAAACAAGTCCTCAGCTTGTGAGGGGGAGAAGAGATAAATTCTGGAAACCTACTGCCACTACTCAGTTTTGTCCAACAATTGCTTGGCACCAAAATAGCTACCAGTTCTGAGAACAGGCACTAGGACATAGAAATCCCTCTATCTTGAGAAGTGCCTGTGGGAATTCAGTAGCATGGGAGGCTCCTTTCAGCTTTTCCTTTCCCTCTGGCTTTTGCTTATTACATTTGGTAGCTAATGTGCAAGTCCAACTGTGAGCTATTTGTCATATCACATAGTTTGTTTGCTTCATTATTTATGTTTCAACAGTATTTGACTAAAATCTATCCAATCATATGAATGTACCCAAGTCACCAAGACTCATTTAATTAAGAAAGAAAATGTGTTTCACAAAGTCAACTTGATTGTAATTTGAAGCACTGGGAGTTATAATCAATGAACAGAGGCAATGTCATGTGGTTTGAGTCACTGATAAATAAATCAGATAGAAACTGATGAGTACATAATTCATGGCCTACTTCTGCCAAAAATTCTATAGATTTGTGTGTTGAATAATTTCAGTATTGAAGGACATGAATTTTATGGATTTTTTCGTTCATTTGTGGGTAATTTATGAGCAGAGTCAAGGGTGCAATACAGTCCTTGAATTGCTCAAGTAGCTGTATTGCTATGCTATGCTATGCTGTGCTATGCTATGCTATAATACACTTTTTGAATCAATTCTCAGCTCATTTTCAAAAGGAAGGAGATGCAGCTTCATTTGAGACAGACATGCTTTGTTAAAAAAAAAAAAAAAAAAGGACTAGTAGAAATAATTTTGACAGAATATCAGTACAAGAAAGAACCCTCTTAAATTCAGAGTATTTTGTATGAGATGATGTTCTCAGACTTACACCATTTAAAGTGCAAGACCTGTATGAGGAATGTAAATCCACATGGGTGTTCTAGATCCCAGGAGAGATTTAAGTAGTAGAGGCAGGGCTTAGAGAAACTTTTGAGCACATCCCACAGTAGAATTTCTGAATTTATTCCACATAAAGAGCTGTGTCTACAATCCTGCTACTTGCTTTTTCCCCTCATTATTCTTTGATTTCCTTTATGAAACTGGCATATTCAAGAACAGATTTGTTCCATTCAGTTCCTTCAGAATCTCATAGTGATTTTGTTTTAGTATACTGAAAAACAATACATAATACTCACCAATGATTCAATTGCTACTCTTTCTATCAGAGGTTAGCTGTTTACTCTGAATTCTTATTAACATTTATATCCTAGGGAGTTTTCAGTTAGCTTCAGTAAGACAAAGATCCAGCTGTAAATGTCACATTTTGTGTAAAAATGCTGTTACTGTTCTGATCAAGTCAGTGGCCTCAGATGCAGTTTTTGTGAAGCAAGACACAATACTTCAGTTAAAATAACCTGCATATAGTTATTTTCTGATGTTTTACATATACTTTAATTGATCACTCATAACCTTGAATCCTTCTAATTCTTCTTGTAATCATCACCTACTTTTGTGCCCTCTTACCAATTGTTAGTCTCTTTCTACTTCTGAAACCAATTGTAATTTGTGATTTTAAGGTGGGTCTGAAATTCATTCCAGTTTGATATATATGAATAGGCCATACACTGTAACCAGAAAATCAGAGTGCTAAAGAATTCTTCACTCAAAATGCTATTACAAAATTCTATTACAAAATCCGTTGATAATGTTTTATGCAAGAAGGTCATCTAGGCAAAACAGAACTAATATAAATAAGGTTCTTTTTTTGACTTACAGTTTGTCTACCAGAGAAAGAAAGAGAATTGTATGGGTTGTTGTTTGAATAGGAAGCAGAAAAAAAATAGTGCCCTTTTTGGGACAGCATATAAAAAAAATACAGCACTGTTTTGTTTGTTTACTTGCTTCTAGCATTCTTCTTTCTATTTAATTTTGTTTCTTCTTCATGAAAGCAAACATTTCTGTTTTACATTCTATAAATTAAGAACTGCTTTAGTCTTCTATTACAATATCTAAAAATAAATGGTTATCCACATTATCACTGTGAGGCAAATAGAAAGAAAACTGGTTTTCAAAATCTCAAATGTGATTTTGGCTCCAACAATATTGTTGTTAATTATGCCCAGAGAAAAACAGCATCAGGAAAGAGGAATCTGAACTTAAAAATTAAGTATTATAATTTTTTTTAAGGAAACAGGAAAACAAGGCTTCAATTCAGGTAGTAATGCTCAGTAATTAAAGTTTAATCAAATTTGATTTGGAGCTGATTTTTTTTTTTTGCCATGTATGAGACTTCATTGACAGCAGTCAGTTACAGAGAATTCCTCTGTGGAAAAAAAGAAAACTCAATACATGGTAAAGCAAATAAAAAAAAACCAACCAGTTTCTTGTTTTTAAAAAATGCTGTCACAACAAAACTTCTGATTTAATCTATTATGACATTTTAAATATGATTCTAACATTCCAAGGGAAGGTTGAGGAAATAACATTGCAGTGCAGGAGAGCTGAAGAAGAATAATGAAGAAATTGTCTCCCTTAGAAAAGTGTTGACTTCTTAAGTGCCAGTGGGAAAACCACTCATCTCTATTTCTTATTTTCCATCTGTACAACAATTAGACACTTTTGTTTGTTTGTTTGTTTGATTGAGGAATGTTATTGGGATAAATAAATGATGAATTGTAAAGAATACAACTAACTTTGGGACATAGTTAACGGAATTAGATCAAGACACTGATTACATTAACTAGTGCAGAAATTAATCTAGTCTGAGGCAGTGCCTGCATTATTACACTTGTGGAAGAATAGGAAAAAGAATCAATAATAGATTATGTAAAGAGAAAAGAGAGCAATTATTTTGGGTATATATCCTATATATGTACCTGTTGTGGAAAAGAAAGTTTGTCAAGGTGAAAAAGTCTTTATAGTTTTAATAGCCATGATATATGAGTCCATAGTTCCACACTGAGAGGAATTTAATGAATTCTTCATTAAGAAACTTCCACAACTGCCCTGTGTGTGTTACCACTTGGCTTGTGCCAAAGCAATGTTGTTTGTATTGCTGTAGACCACATACCTGAATTAAGCAATGTTTAAAATTACCTGGGAATGGGGACTGAGATGCTTGGGGAGTGGATAGAATAGAGAATCTCCAAAGACATTATCGCTACTAAATCCCTCATAAATTGAAAATTGAGTCAAATTATTTGAGTATGTCCCAGAAAACAGAAGATTTGAAATGTTGTAAATACAAAGGAAACACCTAACCCAAAATATCCCTTCATATTCTATCTATCCTTGAATTTGCTAACTATGACTACACAAGGAGTAATGTAATTAGTACTGTCAAAAAATAAGTTGCAGAAATAGAGAACAGGTGTGAAGACTTTATGCCTACACATTTCAGGGAGAGTAATTTTCGTCTCTTCTCCTGAGTTGAACACTTCAGAAGTTGGAGAACACCTTTTGATTTCTTTCCAGTGAATGCATCATCATCATCATCATCCTAGATGAATACCCAAAAGCATTTTAAACATTTTAAGACCACTTCACAATGCCAACCCAAGCATGGTAAATCAGAAGATCAGTTCAGAAGTCAATCCAGACTAAAATGCTTATGTTGATATATCTTTATTCTTCCAACTCCATCATCTAATGATCATCTGATGATTGAATCATCTCCATGGAAAGAGCTTTTATAACTATATAATACCACAGTAAACCTCTAAGTTTGTCTGAAACTGACCTAAAAGCCACATCTGTGTTCTCCTCGTGACTAAGAAGTGTCAGTCTTTAAAATTAAGAATTCTCTTAACTTTAAAACATTTGGGAGAATCTCCTTC
Organism: Corythornis vintsioides; assembly: GCA_025447755.1. NCBI lineage: Eukaryota > Metazoa > Chordata > Aves > Coraciiformes > Alcedinidae > Corythornis > Corythornis vintsioides. Next base: position 10,955 of record JAOEGS010003685.1, read on the forward strand.
AATATTAAAAATACTATAAGGCCTTTCTACTAAAATTCATCAGTCTGCTCCACTATGATCAGGTTTTGAAATGGGACAAGTTTTTTTAAGTAGTCTCTAATTTGCAAGCCCAGTTTTTTATGTACCTTTCTGATTGAATCTGCAAATTGTGTTTTGAGTTGTGGAGTCTTGTGTGCACTTTGTGCTATTAAAGTTTTGAGTAAGTGTTAATGTTGGTCATAAAAAACCTTCCAGGATCTGTGTTTGGAAACCCAGTGTAGGTATAATATTATAGGCAATGCATTTTGTATTAATATTAAAATTTCTTATGATTCCTCTACTATTTATCTTGAAATAGGCCTTTCATGCTGAAAAAAAAAGTATGAAAAGACTTTTCCTCCTTTGAAATTCCAGTGTTATTTTTGAAAAATACTTTTGGGGCTCTGTGTTCATTTGCTGACATTATCACAGTTCAGTGTGAATTAAAATTTACATTTAAAATGTAGCAAGCAGTCATCATTATTCCATTTTTCCACATTCTGCCTCAGCTCAAATAGTGTATTAATTTGAATAAAGTGAAAATAATGTGTCTTGCAGAAATGTACAAATAGGCCACTAAATTATGTAGGATTAAAACAATCTGGATATTATGAAAAAAAACCCCCAAAAAACAAAACCAAACACCATGAGTTGTTATAATAATTAGCTAGCATAGCTGTATATTCACCCTAAGCAAGACTTAGGCAGGTATTTTGTATGGAGATACTACCCCATCTAACTCCCACTACTTGGCCAGAGGAGTGGACAAGCAGAATTGCAGCCCCTCCAAGGACTTTCTCCTCTTAATCTGTGGAGAATACATGGCACCTGAACATATGCAGGTAGAATCAAAACTATAATTTTAGCTCTGAGTAAAACTGGCACTAAAAAAAGAGTATATATGTGCAATTTCTGAGCCTTGCAATTTTTCACCATGGCAGAAAATCTTTTAAGAAAACACTGGTATTTTTGTAGGGGAGAAAGGTAGTGGAAAACACCAGGGGTTTGGGTTGGGTCTTTTTTTCCTTTTAAATGGGATGTTGCCTCTCCTTCTACTACTGCTGATAATACTTCATTTTTTTGGCAGCATAATAACATTTTTCTCAATATTATTACAAGCAGAGGTGTTTATCAATGAACACAGTAGCAGACAGTGCCAAGAATGTTAGGCCTCTATATCTGCAGACTTAGCCATCTCAGATCCATCTCATTTGGTGTATTTAGAATTAGTTAAAATCTTGCAAAATCAGTCCCCTAATTTAAACCCATTTCTGTTTTGCTCTACTTTCAACCTGCTCTCCAGTGTAGCAAAAAAAAAATAAATATATTTTTGTGTGTGAGAAGATTAGCAGAGAGTTTACTTTTCCCTTTGGTACACAGAGGCTCAAGTAAACAGCATCTGTAATATCTGACCTTCTGTGCACAGATTCCCCAGTGTGCACTGAATAAACCAAAAAATCTAACCCCTTTCTGTTTACATCCCTCAAAGTGCAGGGATATGCTGTAAGTCAATCAAGATCAACGTATTTAAACACATTCTGATTATTTGAAAATTAAATAAAAGAAGTAAAAGCCATGGATTTTCTTACACTTTTAGAATTTTTAATGTGTGAAGTTGTGAAATGTAACCAAGCCTCACAGCAGATATTAAAACAATAATTTGACTGGAAAACTATTCATATAGTTCACACATTATCTGAAAAACCACTGTCAGGAAGCCATCTGTCCTTTATGCATGATAAAGCTGAAGTGAAAAGGGTGCTCTCCTAACCCCTTTTCTTGTCTGCATGACCTATAAAAGTCACAAAGATCTTGTGCAGAAGCTACCACAAGACTATTCTCAGATAATCCTTCAACATAACCCAGCTGGGTTTGTGGCACCTGGAGTGCCAATAGAAAAAGCAACCTTTATATTCCTGACCTGTCATCCAAGCCTGTAGCAGACAAAGGGGACTCTCCAGCAGTTGGTAACATCTGGGGCTCTTTGCAGTTCTTTATTCCTGATGAGAACAAACCAACAGTCCAAGGGTTCTACATTTCTTAGGATTGCTGCTTCTATCTCAACACACATCACATAAGCATTTCTATGAATCAGATATCAAGCTGAAGTGTCTGCAAGCACTAAACTTTTCAGGTATCTGTGCTGATATACTAAGGCCTGGATCTCAGAGGAAACTATCTACAAAATTAGCTCTAATGTGTTGAAGGCAAAGGTGGAAATCTTAATCATGGAGACATCAGCTCCTCCCTATGTAAAATAGATTAGAAAGCTAATGATTTCTTAACAGATTAAGTATTGTCTGTAACTTGAACTGTAAAACCTACTTGTCTGTAAAAGAATATCTGAATAGGTAATGATCATCTTATGATCTCAAACTAATATAAAATTTTATTTAAGGAAAGTAAGTACAGTATTAATTCTGTGAGGGTTTTTTTTTTTTTAAGTTAAAATATTTCACTGTTCCACATAAATGTAGAAATAATCATAAACTGAGAAGATAGAGAAGCAGAAACAACAGATCACCAAAAGAACCTAAGAACAGTCATAATAAAGCATTATCAGTGTGAATTCATTTTAACCCTAGTGTCTCAGCAATGGAATGCCTTTACTCACACCACGGAAGGTGCTATGCAAGGCATTGTAGCTCTCTGGCTTACACTCAGAGTTGAGGAGGATATAGAAATGATCAGAATATTCAAGGTTTAAAATAAGAAAAAAAAAAAAAAGAGAGAGGAAAGTGAAATTAGAACTGTGAAAAAAAAAGGTTGGTTTTTTTTTTTTTTGTTTTGCAACAGTGATGCAGCAAGAGGAAGCATGAAATCCTCAGAGAATATGTCAAGAAGAGGTAAACAGAATAAATTAGGAAAGAAAGATGAGATGTACTCACTGCAGCTCTGTGACCAGACTGTATTTGCAATCCCATGAAAGCAAGCAGGCTCCTAGGTGACCTTTGAGGAAAACAGGTAATGGAAATCACAAACAGCAGACCAAGAAGAACTTAAGACTTTAAGAATATTGCAATTAGAAATTAATTATTTTGCTGATACTTTGGCCAAAATTAGGAAATGACAAGTATTTTTTAGATTATATGTTTAAATATTTAGAACTCAAGAAGTCTTAAATGCAATGAAAAAGCATGCCCATCAGAGAGTACATTAATAACATATGTGAACTGTTTAAATATTACTGCTTTTTATGACCATTCTTAGGACTGCAATACTCATCTGTCATTGAATTTAGTTCCCTTTTGCCATAGTTGATACAGTAAATAGAGCAACATAGGCAGTTTTATTAAAAAAATAAAATTCCTGAGCATGATCTGCTCAGGGGGGTTGCACTAGATATTAAAATAGGCATTTGAAAGGAGTCAAATGAATTATGTTTTTAAGATTAGCTGTTTTTCTGACACTGATTGAGTAACTTGGGGGACCATCTTAGAGGCATGTGTCAAGCATATGCCAAAAAATGAGATCAGATCTATCCAATCCTGACATTTTCCTGACCACATTTTGTGAATGGGTGCTGTTGATGCTGATGCATCTAAAATCATCCCTGGTGATGACAACTTCTGGTTGCAGCTGCTGCCACCTTTATGCATCCTGCTGCTGTTTTGGGTGCTGCTGCTTCCTCTCTGCAGAAGACTCCTGCTTTGCTTCTTTGTATGCTGCTCCAGTCTGAGCATTCTATCCATCTTCCTCCCAGCAGTTCTATTTAAAGGCAGGCTGCTGAAACTGTGTCTTATTCCCTATCTACTGTATTAATTGTCTCTTGCTGAAGAGGCTAAGCTGTTAGTATTTTGTGCACTTACTGGTGGAAATAGCTCTGTGGGAGCATGATTTTCTTCTGCAGTGTACCTCTTTTTGCCATGCAATCCAAGCTGAGTTAATTGCTCTGGCTTCTAACTCACTATGGTATAGTGAACTTAGATGAAGTTCTTCATTGTGACTCTATTTATCCTGGGCTACTGATGCTCATTAATAACTGATCCCAAGCAGGGACTAAAGATTCATCAAAACTGTTAAACTCAAGAACACAAAAATCTGACTTAAATGCTTCTAATGCTTCTTACCTTTTCCTGCTTTCTGAAATGAAAGTTGGATCTTTCAAAAGCTTTATTCTTGTGGGGAATGCAATGATCTGCAAACTTCTGTGGCACAGTCTGATAAATTGTTCTTTGTGACTTAATTGAAAGTAGTTAAATGTCTCAGAGCCGGTAATTTATTTTAAAATATATATTTATGTTTACTGCTTTTTGGGACTCCTCTCACCTTTGTAGATATCAGTGGGGATTTTTTCAGGTCTTTATTTCACCTGCATTTCCAGTACTGTATTTGAATTCTAAATTGTTTCCACATTGTAATTGCTTTTTCTTCTGTGCCAACAAGATGCTTTCTTCTGTTTCTGCCCTTTCCACTTTTCCTGTATCATCCCAGTGAGTGAGGCTTTCTGAGGTGTTTATGAATTAAAAAGTACTGTAAGGTACAAATGCCAACATGGATAGAAAGCTTTTAAAATGGAGAGATGATAGATGGACCATGTCTTTGCATATTACATCTTGTGTAAACCAAAAACTAATTTTAAGAGGCCATTCAAGCACTTTGGCTATATATTGCTTCTTCAGGTCCCTGAAGCTGCTGAGGCTTTCTTTTCAAAAATCCATTATCCTATTTTCTATGCACTATTAAACAAAAATACCAATTGTTATGTATCTATGCATTATAAATACTTGAGGGATTATTTCTTCAGCACAATGAAATGAAAATACTTTAATTTGGGAAAATACAGTAGCTCTATGCTTTAAGCAGCTCCAAAAATATTAAGCCATTTTATTTTACTCCAGAGGGACAATGTTCTGAGCTCACTAATGGTCTTAAATTCTTTTACTAGAAAATTAAAGTTGTAAGTATTGGTAAGCCTATTGCTGGTTTTGTTATTGCTTTATGTTTGTGTTGGAAATCATTCACTGACTAAAGTGCAATTAAAATCTTATCTTTAAGACTCTGAGCATGATATGTGGGATATGTACTTGCAACACTATAAAACAAGTTGTGCAGAATTACTGTGCTTTATTTTGTTTTGCTTCAGAATTGTGTTCCTCTGGTTTCTAATCAACATATATAGATTTTTAAATAAATCAGTAGAATGCTCTCAAGCCATGTTTCAAGTTTTCTTACATTTAATTATTGGCTGTGTGTGTTGCAATCCCTATAAACGTAAAGAACCACAGTAGTTCAGATGTCTGACATCTGCTACACTTCTGACAACACTCTTTCTAGACCCTCTGGCTGTATCTATACTAGCAAATTAAATCTGCCAAGTACCATTCTCTGGCTCTGAGGCTGTTAGCAAGCAACAATTAAAAGTCTAGACTTAAAGTTGGGAGTGCATGATGGAGGCACACTTCTTTCAAATACTCAGGAATTCTTTGTGAGATCTGTGACTTGACCTGGAGAAAGGGGGACTTCAGGTGTTTCCAAACCTCATGTAGTCACATGCTAAGAATTAAATCAGAAAAAGTTATTAGAAAGTCCTAAGAACAGGGTTTAAAATGGAAAAAGTGAAATAACTCTAATCACAATGAGGCAAATATCACTAAAACTGTGGCTTCAGCAGTTTGTAGCTGATGGGGATTCTCACTGGCCAGTGCAATCTGCTTCTGTCAGCATGTGTGTTGTGGTGCTGGACTCAGTGCTGAATGCCATTCATACTTAGCAAGGGAGAAAAACCAGACACGTTATTGATGGTTAGGAAGTTTGCATGAGGATGGAGCCCAGCTAAGAACTTTCCCTGCATTTGAGTCAATTTCTAAAAAGACAGTCATGGAGGTTACAGTGAAACACAATTTCTAGTTATGTAGGCAGCTAATTTCTACTTCTGAAACGAAATACATGGTGCTTTTAGGCTACCTTCTTCATTCCTGATGTCACCTCACTGTTAGTCATGAGAAAGAGCTCTGGAAGTACTGAGGAAAACCTGAAGTAATTACTCAATTTATATTACAATTTCTTTTATCACTTCAAGCACACTGTCATTGGGTACATCTGTCTACCTGCTGGGGTCAACCTACTTCCTAAAATGCCAGTACTTTACCTGTGGCATAAAAAAAAAATAATAATTATTTAGATTAATCCATTAATTCATCCAACTAATGTTAAGCAGCAGTTTCTCCTGGAAGATCAGCTGTAGAATAAACATCAAGTCTGAAAATACCTTAACTCCAAGAAGCCCTAGAGGAATTATTCTGAATAGACTCTTTGGAGAGTGCTTCTCTCTAATATGTGTAAGTCCTGTGACAAGCTAAAAGATCTGCTGTGGAAAATTCAGTTCAATCCTTTATACAATAAATTTGGAATATATGTATTT
>JAOEGS010003688.1:22180-39522 GCA_025447755.1 Corythornis vintsioides
CTTCCTTGTGTTGACCTTAAACCTCTTGTGCTCCAACTTGCACCCATTGCCTCTCATCCTGTCATTGGATGACATTGTTCTGTCACTAGTTACTTGTGAGAAGAGACCAGTGCCTACCTCTTTACAACATCTTTTCAGATAGCTTTAGAGAGCAATAAGGTGTCCTCTCAGCCAGTTTCAGCCTAAACAGAGGCAGTTCCCTCAGCTGCTCCTCACAAGACTTGTTCTCCAAGCCCTTCACCAGCTTAGTTGCTCTCCTCTGAACCCACTCCAGCATCTCAATGTGTTTCTTGCATTGAGGTGTCAAAAACTGAACACAGTACTAGAGGTGTGGCCTCACCAATGCTGCAGATGTGGGAACAAACAAATGATTGATCTTCAGTGCCAGAAGCTATTCAAGAACATTTTAATATACTCATTGATACAAATTTATCTAAGCTTGTTTTCTTCATCCTATGAAGAGGATGCTGTTAAAGTCTGCTTCCTCTTAAATAGGTACATGTATAGAGAGTGCTGTTTAACAACCATTTTTCTATTGCTAAACTTACTTGCCTTTGTTGTATCCAGCTCATCTCTTAGAGGAGTTCCCTTTTATTCAGGAGGAAAAAAGTGATAGCTGCTTTTTGAACAGGTTTGAGGTGTTTAGTGTGCTTATAATTCATAATTTTTATTTTTTTTTTTAACAATTAAATAGTCACCCTCAGGTACTTATTTTTATTTTGGCTGAATTATTAATTCCTTTTAAGTTAGGTCTGTGGACAGGGTCTTTGGGGTTCATTATAAATTGTCTGCTGTTCTTTTCCAGGTTGCCTCATATTTTGCATGAAGTAATCACATACCCTGTTTCAAATAACATAGTGTTTGTTCCAATAGTGTAGTTTAGTGTTATGGAAAACCACAGGAAGTCTTTGGTTGGAAGAGACCTTCAAGATCATCTAGTCCAACCTCCGACCCAACACTGCAAAGCTAAAAACTAAACCCTATAGGAGGATGTAGGTTCGAAAGGAGCTTTGAAGATCTCCAATTCAAGCATCTGATCCAAACAGCTAAATGATCAGGTTCCTCATCCAGTTGATTTTGAAATCCTTAAGTATGTAAACTCCATAGCTTCTCTAGGTACCTGTTCCATACTTAAGAACCCCATTCTGATTTTTCTCCCCTTAGGTTTATTCATTGTTTCCCTTGCTGCCTCTGAGAAAACTCTGCCTATATTATTCTCACGACTGTACATGAGGCAGTGGAAGACAGCAATCAAATCCTCTTTTGACTGTCCAGGCTAAACACATCCAGCCCCCTCAGCATCTCCTCAGTCCACCTCCATCCCTCTATAGTCCTCCATCTTAGTGGCAAATGTTATTTTTCCACTGCACTATGCAGAAATTATTTGCCTTTTTTCATTGTTGTTTTTTTTCTTTTTTTTTTTTTTTTTTCAGAAAGATTGTAGTTTCTGTGCTGCAACATGTATATTGCTAAAATACAAAAGCACTTTTGGAGAGAGTTTGCTGGAACAACTTCTTACCATATTCCCACTCATTTGATGCACTATCAACAGGAGCAGGCACTCATATAAGACTGCACATATTTGATAGTAACATGTTTTCATCACTCTGGCTTTAATGTGCAGAGAAAACCATTGTGATAAAAAAAGGACATGGAATCAAGCTGCCTCAGCTATACTGTGTTAGGTGAGCTAGCATAACATCACATATATGCTGATGGCAAACAGTGAATGGGAGGAAAAAAATGTTAAGATATTAACGATAAATAGTAATAGCTAATGCACATATGAGTCTGCAAGAAAACTAAGGGGTTGGTGTGCACTATTGAGCTTTTGGCATAGGCTCTTTGCAGGCTTTGGCAAGCTGTGCTAAAATTCTATCACATTTGGATTATCTTGACATTTCTGTGTTTTAATGAAAGCCACTTTTTAATGAAGTACTGTGTTGCTTGGGAAGAGGCTTCTGGTCTGGAGTACAGGATTATTTTGACAGGGGGGTGGAAGAAGAAAAAAAAACTTTTGAGATACTGAAGAAATGTCCAGTCCAGCCTTTTTCTCCTGGTCCTAGGAAAGGTATTCCTCAGCCAGACATAAACAAATGCATGGAAATGTTAGAAAATCCAGAGTGCCAATACAAAGTGCCATGCATTGGATTGGTAACAAAGAGAGGCTCCTACCTGATAGTCTGGCTTAGTGAAGTAGTCTAGGCTTGCAATATGATCCAGAAAAAGATGGAACTCTGAAGGCATGTGCTTTAGCAGCATTCGGTGTTCATACTTTTCTTTTATCATGCCAACCTGCTCCTGGAAAAAAAAGAAAGTAACTCAGAGCCAAGAATCTTTTCTATTGCTCCATATTCATACAGCATTAGCATTCCTGGAATACCATCTGGTCTTAGCATTCCCAGAACATGGCCTCCTCTTAGACTCAGCACAGTGTCTACATGCTTCTCCTGTCTGGTGTCTCTAGCAAAGTGAGCTTGATCGCTGTAGGCAAAGATCAAAGGGGAATTCAGAAAGCTCTTCAGAAGCTGTACCTTTAGCAGAGCCTGCTGCACGAGTAACCTATTTCTTTCCAGGGCTTTTATTCTCTAGCACAAAGCATTTCCAAGACATGAACAGATAGCTTTATTCTGTTTAACTTTCCAGTTGCAACTCCCATTTGGCTTGTTTGGCATGGCAAAGTGCTATCCACCTGCCTTTCTAAAGGCTCTGTTTATTTGTCAAAAGGACAGCTCAGCCTTTCCACTTTGTTGTTTGGTTTGCAGGAACAAATTCAAAGTTGCTTGATCAAATATGATTAGCAACAGACATAAGAAAATGTCTAGCTACTCCAAAGAAAACAAGCTTCACGCTGTATGGCAGAACACACATAAGCAGGCTAGCATCTTGCAGTATACCTGATGAAAAGCAGGCTCTAGCTTCAGGAAAAAGCTGCAGTGAGCTGCATGAGAAATAGAATCATAATAATCAAGAGTCATTAATAAAAACTAAGCACCCTATCAGACACTAGGTTTCCTACCTTATCTTTGATCTTTCGCCATGGAAGCTGACCAACTGCAAACTCCACCAACATGTAAAAGAGGGACCACAGATCATCATGTCTACCCATCTCCTGGAGAAAAGAAGGACAAAGACTGAGGAGCAAAGTTCCATGCTGCTCAGTAGTCCAAGTGTACTCTCCAAATGAGCTACCTCATTTTAAAAAGCACTAGAAAGACATACTTCCCATTCAATGATTAAAGAAGCCAAATAAAAGATGCAAAATCAAGCATTTATTTAACTTGTTAATGTCAATACAGTCAGCCAAATAACTTCTCCTGTTTTCCCTTCTGTGAATAAATTATGGAAGACTTTTTATCTATACAACAAAGTGCAAGTTTTCTATTGGAGTCTCCCTCACTGAGAATACAGGAGTGACAAATTCATTAATGGGATGTGGAATAACCTAAATTAATACTAAAAATCAAACTGTATGTAGAAAGTCTTTTTTATTATTTTTTTTAAGCTAAATATAATTCCAATTCTTTTTGAAATACAGGATTTACTTGGCTTTTGCAAAACAGTCATCATCAAGCACCACAACAATTTAGGTATTCATAACATTTCCACATACTACTCCCCTCCTGGCATAGCAAATAGGAACTTAAAACATGGGTATTAAAGCTGAAGCTGTCAAGCACATGAAGTTCCTGGGTGACTTAGTCTAGGTGATCCTGCTCTGGCAGGGGGGTTGTACTAGATGATCTTCTAGGTCCCTTCCAACCCCTAACATTCTGTGATTCTGTGAAGTCATTTTGGTGCTCAACATTCAATGTCTAGAACATGATTTATCAGAATAGCATTCATTATAAATCAATTTTTGTGTCTAAATATGCCTACAGCTGATGCCATCTATAGTTGGCACTATTCAGCTCTTCCAAAAATTATATCTCAGGTTTCTCAGTGTCTCACCAGGAAACAGAGTGAATTAATAATGTCATTCCACTGCCCTCCTCACATCATACTTTCCACCTTCTGCAGACAGTAACTTCTTTCTCTAGAAAAGCTTGGAACTTCCTCATATGTCACAGGTATATGTCATAGGTTATCCTACAGACTCACCCCAGATAAAACCAGAAACCTGGAGGTAATGTAGGAGAACTGGTAATTTCCATCTGGCAAGCACTTAGCAACAGAACTAGAGGACTAATCATTTAGTCTACACAGGAACATTATTGAAACAGGACAAATGCCTGTTTTGAGAAGAATGTTGGATAAGACTTCTGGAGGTGTTTAGAACGAAATAGGCCAGACACTATGTAAATAATGGCTCTTTTCAGGGAAAAATAAACCTAGCTTTCACTAGGTGGCTCTTCACCTGACAGCATGATGTTAATGTTAAAAATTCCAGGTGGAGAATTAATTTGGGGCCTGGTACTTGGTAATTTGCAGCCCAGTTCTGCTAGAAAATAGCAACAAGCAGACTGGTACTTAATCTGATTTCTACTTTAGTGTAGAGTTTTTTCCCCTTAAAAAGTGTCTGATAATGCAATTAATTACAATTTTAAGGCTGTCAACTAGAGAAGATCCATAGGAGATCAATAATTGAAACATTATTTGGATTTTACAGTCAGCAGCCTTGATCACCTAATGGAATTCATCTGATATACTAACTTCTGTAGGTAACAAACCAGAACTCACACCCTATACTCCTCTGCTTCTGAAAACGGGCTTCTGAGAAGAAAGAACCTTACTGTTAACAAATTATAACCCATCAATACTCACTCGGTTTTTGTGTGCATTCACTGACGCGTAGCGGACGGTCCCGCGAAAACCAGCAACGTTGCGAGGCTGAAGTGAGACAATAGAAAACTTCAGAGACAGAGCAGATCACTAAGTCCCTGGTGCAGCTGAGAACTTACTGCCTATGCTATTATTTTATATGTACCCAAGGGATACTCAGTTCTTACTGCCTTCATGTGCTCTAGCAGCCAGCTAAACATCTTATTTGACAGAGAGGGCAAGGTGGTTATAGTGACAGGTTAGAATACTAATAGTCTAGACAAAGAGCTAAGAAAATTATCCAAGATCATCTTTTCCTTTTAAGACTCCAGGTCAAGGGAGAAGCTAATAAAGAAGTACAAGTGCAAAACTGAGTCATGAATAACATGAGATATGCAAAGCTTGAGGGCAGACTGGTCAGAAGAAGAATGGGGATCCCCTACTCTGACACATGGCTGACAACCGTATCTGCTTGCTGACACTGCTTGTCAATATCCTCTGTACAACTTAAGAACCTCTGATTTTCAGACTTGTTGCTTTTTTCCAGATTCTTCCCAGTATATCCTAAACCATGTATCTTTATTTTCCCTTTCTCTTATACTGTGAACTATACTGTTCTGTGCATCCTCAGGAAGTGAAGTCTTGATGTAGGGGACTTGGGAAGAAGTCAGTCCTCCTGTGACTATTTCTGCAAGCTGAAGTTCCAACTCTTTCCACTTCTGTCTCCACAAGAACATGAGATCATGTAAGTTCACTTACTGAAGATGTCATTGTTCTGAAAAAAACTGCTTTTAAATAATGACATCCACTAAATCCTTTCAGCTTATCTAAAAGTACCAGAGTTAACAGCAGTGCTTTTTAAAACTGATGTAGCAAAACCAGGTTCAGGCCCAGACATTTTCCATCATAAGGCTAAGCTTAGGCAAAGAACTAAACATACTTAATAATTAAGATCTCACTGTTGCTGAAATTTGAGTGCATCAATAACAACTCTGATTGGGTAACTTGTCCCAGTTAGGTCTGTTGATCCATGTTTGTTCTTTCAGTTGTGCCTATGCTTTCAGAAGTAAACCTAAAACTCTATACTTTCATGCTAGGGCACCTTTCTGTTAGTTTAAATACGTACAATTCAGTTGCCTCCTTCTGAGTACAGGGAATTTGCTCTGAGTTTTCATACTCTCAGAATGAACAGAAAAAGTTCATCAATATGGTGCCATTAACACACATCTGAATGCAGCTCTTAAGTTATAGTGACTCCAAGCAAAGAAGTCTATCTTACAACACCTTTGCATTAATCATGTACCCTCATTCCTCCCAGAACATACATTTAGGATTCCCACTAACAAATGACTGCAAAATGTTTTTCAGAATTCCAGGGAATTCACTGATGTGAGCTCTTGAAAAGCTGAATGGTGGCCACTGGACTACACCTGTTGGAATCGGCCACCACCGCAAACATCTTCTACGTAGCCCAGAGCAAGAGGACACTCCTCTTTTCTGAGTGGAAGCTCGTGTGTTTGGATGAGCCATAAAATAAGAGCTATTGTGAACACTTCTAATATGTCACCTGCAATGTATCCAGAACAAATATTGTTCAATGTCTGCAGTCCATGGGAGCTTGTCTTATATATTCTTTCATTACTCAATGTCTTCAATTACCAACTGTGTATGTCCTGACCCAAGTATCACGTGCTGGTTCCAGTATGGCTGGCAATGTCTGAAAAAACTTTTTAGATCAGTACTTCCTATTTCTGTCAGACAGGCTATCTTTGCAGGCTTTAATTAGAGCTATTCTGAAACTGACTCCAGGCAGTTTGCAAATTAACTCCCCTCCTCTTTCAGAAGCAAACCAAAAGCCCAGACATCTTTTAACTGTGCATCTGTCCCAGAGCCAACATCAAAGAGTTCACCAAACCAGTCCTGCATCTGAACCCAAAGGGCTCTCTCTACAGTCCTCTCTCATATGGTATCTCAGTAAAGGGAAAGTATTCCAACTCAGCAAGACTTTGCAATTGTTTTGACTTTTAGACCTTTGAACAAAATAGGTAGATGCTAACTATGTTAACAGCATCTTCTTATAAATGTTTCACCTCTTTTAACCATATTTGACTGCTTTGCCAGTCACAAGGCAATTAGTCATGCCTTGTGACTGTGTCACTAATCACTGCAACCAAATATTTCCATGGCTATGAAGATAAATTTCATCCAAACAGCTCCTGTATGAGCACTTATTACAGCACATGCTGTATACCCAACTCCCTTCTTCTGAATTCATCAACATTCATTTTCAAGATGATTTCTTTAAATATTTAATTTCTTCCAATTAATAAACTTTGTCCCACCATTGGCCAGCAGCGGAAAGGAGCCTGGATAAAGCATCCTTGCTGTCCAGGCCTGTCTGCATCTGACACAGAACTGAAATTGTAACATTTGGGAGCTTCAGACTATGGAATCAGCAAGAACCCAACTGAATTTGGTCCCCTCATTACAGGAAGGATTTTGAGATACTGGAACATGTTCAGAGAAGGGCAACAAAGCTGGTGAAGGGTCTGGAGAGTTTCTCCTATGAGGAGAGGCTGAGGGAGCTGGGATTGTTTAGTCTGGTGAAGAGGAGGCTCAGGGGGGACCTTATTGCTCTCTACAACTACCTGAAGGGAAGTTATAGGGAGGTGGGGGTCAACCTCTTCACCTTAGTTAAAGATGACAGGACAAGGGGCAATGGCTTCAAGTTGGGCCAAGGGAAATTTAGTTTAGATATCAGGAAGAATTTATTTACAGAGAGGGTGGTTAGGCATTGGAATGGGCTGCCCAGGGAGATGGTTGAGTCCCCATCCCTGGAGGTGTTTAAGAATCACGTAGACATGGTGCTGGGGGATATGGTTTAGGGACCCTGGCAGTGTAGGGTTAATGGCTGGACTTGATGATCCTGAAGTTCTCTTCCAGCCAAATCATTCTATGATTCTATGATTCTATGTTTAGAGTTACTACCAGGGATGGAATGCAAACCAAGGCCATTTCTAGAATTTGTGTATTGCACTGAGGGGTGCAGAAAACTGAAAGACCGCACCTGCGGTGAGGAGCAGACAGGACAGGTGACCCCAAACTGACCAACTAGGTATTCCATCCCATACACATCATATCCAGTATATAAATCTCGGGGGTCCAGAGGTTTGTCCCTTTTTGCTTCTGGTCTCTCTCTTTTGCTTTGGCTCTCTTGCTTTTTATTTTCCGCTTCTGAGACCCAGTGCCAGAGTCCAGCTCCTCCCCAGGATCAGTGACGGTGATGTAGTTGCCATCAGGGGGGTTGGGTTCAGTACTGGCTTTGTACATATTTGTATATATTTCATTTTCATTTTTCATTAAATTGTTCTAGTTTCCTTTTTTAAATCACTAAGTCTCTCTCCCTTATTCCTTTTCTCTCCCACTTTGGGGAGGGAGGGCAGGGTTAAAAGAGAGCATCTGTTATCAGTCTGGACTGCCCTGACCCTAAACCATGACAAAGGGTCTCCCTCAAATGGTGGAGTAAATCTGATTTGCTCTGGGTGGAGAAAGTGAGAAACGCTGCAAGAACTGCCATCTGTGACCAGCTGCCTCTCCTATTTCTTAGTAGTGTTGGGGTTTTTTTCAATAGTATTGCTTCTGTATTACTGAGAGTGCTCTCCGAGGAAGCCTTTTAGGAAGGGACCTTTAATGGTTTTGGGGAGAACAGGAAATTTTCTTTTAGTGAGCAAGTATTTTTGAGCAGCAAGTTTTGTTGCTCTGCTTGTCTTGGTGGGCTCTGCCACTTGCAAGCTGTCACCAGTGTGCAGTGAGTAGTGAATCAAAGGCTCTTCTGTGCCAACTACTGATCTTCAGGTTTCTACTCCTGCTGACACTGGGTCCAAAGCCAGTTATATTTCTGTAACAGGACCTTTTTCATCCAGTACCTCACTGGTGGTGGAATTCAGTGGTGCTGTCTGCAGCAAATGTGTCATCCCCGTGCACGTGCATAAATATACATATTTATTATGTGTGTATTTATGTGGGTGTACTTGTATAAATACACACATGTATGCAAATGCAAACATAAAATAGATATTCTAAATTAAAGGCTTTGTATTTGCTTTCCCAATTCACAAGTAATTATGTTATTGTACCTTTCAAAGGAAAATACTGCAAACATCACATACAATTTGTGTCTTTTCTTTGACCTCTGCTAATGCCTGGCTTGCTTCTCTGTGTACTTAGGTAGATGCTTTAATGAGTACAAAGTGTATAATAATTACTTCATCTAGCCATTTTTTCCCCATTTTATTGGTATGGCCACTATAGAATTTATGGTAGCTTGGTCAGATGTAAATGAATTCACCTTTTCCACTTTTCCCTTACTTCTACTGCCTTTCTTAGGACATTACTTAGATTTCATCTTTGGGATTTTCCTGAGATAGTTCCCAGAGCTTTCCCTGGGAGTTTGAAAGCATGTGTTAAAAATAAATTGAGGAGTGTGAATTTGGTCATATTAACATGACTGCAGCAGCAGTGTTTGGCCCAGTTACTAGGCAGAGCATATCACTTCATGTCCTTCTGGGTTTCAGTCCAGCACAACCCAGCCCAATGGGGAGAGCTCAGGACTTTTGATGCTCTTCCATCCATCCTTTCAGGACTCAAAGCTATCCCAGTGCCAGGGCTAGGGCATGGAAATAACATAAGCTGAATAAAATGTGGCCAGGCTTTCTGGCAACTGGGAGATGAGCATTTGGAATCTGCTCCTTTGTGCTTTTGCTGACCCTGCACAACCCATATCCACAGTGCTTTGCCTGTGTTCCCTTTTGCTTTTCTCTGGTTTAGTATGTTAGAAATACTCAGTTATTTCTTCCTTTTTTTTTTTTTTTTCACATCTTCTTTCACTGTGTCCTAGATAGCAGGCACCTTCTTCCTCATGTCTTTAAAATAAAACTTTTCTCCATGAAGTCCCAATCATCTTCTGAGATGATAAAAGTAAATCTCTCAGAACCTTCAAAAGGCTGTCATTACCTGGCACATCTGTAAGCTCTTGTTGCTGACTATATTCTCTTTCCCTACCAAATGCTTCCCTGACACAGTGTTTGTTCCTGTTGCTCATCCAATAATCATTGGATTAGAACTCACAGAATCACAGAATCATTCAGCTTGGAAAAGACCCTGGGGATCATCATGTTCAACCATTAACCCTATTTGCAAGTTCACCCCTAGACCATATCTCCTTACACCACATCCAAGCGATTCTTAAACACATCCAGGGATGGCAACTCAACCACCTCCCTGGGCAGCCTGTTCCAATATCCCACCATTATTTCCATGAAAAACTTCTTCCTAGTGTCTAGTCTAAACCTACCTTGTTTAAGCTTGAAGCCATTCCCTCTAGTTCTATCACTGATTACCCGAAAAAAGAGACCAGCACCAACCTCTCCACAATGTCCTTTCAGGTAGTTGTAGAGTGATGAGGTCTCTCCTCAGCTTCCTCCTCCTTCCAGCAGATATCTGGAAAGTTAAAGTCCCCCACAAGCACAACGGCAAGTGACTGCGAGATTTCTCTCAAGTGCTTATAGAAAGTTTAATCCATCTCCTTGCTTTGTCTGGGGAGTCTACAGCAGACTCCCACAACTATATACGCTTTATTAGCCCTTAATCTAATCCAAGCAGACTCAACCTCCTTGTTGCTACACTTGATTTCTGAGGTCCCGTGACATTCTCTAACATATAGGGCCACTCCACCACCCCTCCTTCTCTGTCTGTCTCTCCCGAAGAGCTTGCAGCCTTCGATTGTGGCACTCCAGTTATGTGTGGCATCCCACCATGTTTCTGTTATAGCAACTACATCATAGTTTTCCAACTGCAGAATGACCTCTGATTCCTCCTGTTTGTTACCCATGCTGCGTGCATTAGTGTAGATGCACCTCAGCCGGGTCACCTTTTCTAAGGGAGGAGCCCTAATATCTTCCTGGTGATACTCAGATATTTCCACAGTAACTGACCTCTCAACAACCCTTGTTCTCTGTCTGCAATAATAGTTTAATGTAAAGTCTTGTGGGTCTTGTGGATATAAGCAGACTTTATCTGTGAATCAACTGAAGATAAATTGATGATTCAGACTGTATTCTAAAGCAGAGAACTCTACAGTAGCCCTTTTCACTCTATTTGATGTGCTGTTTTCATAGTGCTGGAGATAAGAACCCTGCCAAAATAAGTTAATTCTTCAGAAAAGGATTGGAGGAGCACAAAAAGCAGCCATTGCAATTTAAGTTATTTCATACATAAATATCTACACAAAACCTTGGAAAATTCTTGTGCGTACCAGAAGGTGAAAGATCACAAAACACCTGGAATAATGTATCCAGTTTTGGGCTCCTCAGTTTAAGAGAGACAAGTTAATATGAGGGTGCTGATCACTAGAGAGGGTTGCCCAGAGAGTTGGTGGAGGCCTCATCCCTGGAGACATTCAAGGTCAGGATTGATGAGGCTTTGTGCAGCCTGACCTAGTTAGAGATGTCCCTGCTTATTGCAGGGTGGGGGTTGGACTAGATGACCTTTGGAGTCCCTTCCAACCCAGTACATTCTATGATTATAAGTTTCTACTGGAGAGATTCCATTAGAGAGCTACAAGCATGATTAAGGGACTTGAGCATCTCCCCTGAGAAGGAAGACTGAGAGAACTGGGGCTGTTTAGTCATTGTGTGTGGGTGGATGGGTAGTAGTAATACTAGGAACTCAGTGGAATTTTGAAGAAACTGTTTGATTATAATGCTGCTATACAGGAGAAAAAGTAGAAAGGAACAATCAGTAGATTAGATTATCACAGAAGCATTTTGTAGCTCATGTCCTGTTAAAAGTTTAGGCTCTCTATTTGACAGAGCATGAAACTTAAGCCTTTGTATGAATGTGAGCTGTTCTGTTCATGGAGATGTAACTACAGGTTGCAATTCATCTGCTGTGAGTAGGGCAGACAAATGGTTTTCCAGGCAAATGTTCCACAGCTCTGTCTGTGAATGCTGTATAGGAGTTTTTCCATTGAATTACCAGCTCTATCAAGGGTTTGGAGCCCAAGTCTTAGTGCATTGTTTCATGTTAGAGTTTATGCTGTCTGTTTACCCCAGAGAGTACCTGGGTACTGGAACAAGTCATGGAAGGAGAAAATTAAGATATATAAATTTTCATCCTCCAGAACTTGCATATATGTCTGATTGTATAATCAAATATGTCTGAAATACATTCTGACTTTATGAGGAACAAAGTTCATTATCATACTTACTCTCAGGCAATTGTCAATAAGGAAAACACTAATTATTTGCAGGACACTAATTAGTTGAGTGGACTGCATCTGCTGGATGTGACCCTTTGCTGGCAGACCTCTCCATTTAGTATCACTCTCATTCATATTTATTGTGGTTTCATAGGAAGAACACAGCAGGTGGAAGTTAGACAGAAAGGTGAAAGAGGATTTTCCACAGTTCTGAGCTTGTGGCTCAGGGAACACACAATGACAAAATTAGTCAGTGGAAGAAGCACTGCAACACTGGAACTTCATATTGCATACCATGACATTGCTGACCCAGGTGTGTGAGAATACAGAGCTAGCTGTAGTCAAATCAAATAAATAAATGTATCATGGCAGAAAGGCCTCATTTTAACCTATGCCAGATAGTTGGGAAGCTGGGCTGACAGTGCTGCTTCTGCCAAGGGTTCAGTTGTGTGCTGAGCTTGCTCCTACCAGTGGCAGTATACCTCTTTCCAAAATCTCTCACAGATGATGGTAATGGAGCATTAAGATTAGCTCTCCACAATCCCTCTTCCCCTACCTTTTCCCTTCCTAGGTGCACAGAGAAGTATGACCTCAGTCCAGACCTGGCCCTTGTTGCTGATGTGTCCAGACAAGCCTTGAGGCAGCTCTGCAGCAAAAAAGCACAGGTGAACCTGCATCACTGGTTCTCCCAAGTATGGGCTAGGGTAAGTCTGTGTTCTCTGGAGGAAAAAAAAAAAAAAAAAAAGTAATAAAGAAGAGTGAAATATAGCTCTGTTAAGACATAACAAGGAGTAATTTTGAAACTCTTCTTGCTATCCATGTAACTGTTGGTCAGAGGCAGACAGATATCTTCACAGTTCCTAGTCCACTGAGTTAATTAGAAAGGCTGAATATACCTATTACTATGCTTATTTTGTGTTACTTAAGTGCCAAAAACACTTGGCAATGCCTTCTGCAATCCAACTGCACTGGCACTAGAACAGCAGACTCGAAGCCAGTCCATAGCCAAGGAGACAGCTGGATCCAGGTAACCCGGTCCATATTTGCTTTCAAACTATTTAGATATACCCTGTACTACACTGCAGTGTAAAATAGGTCAATTAGCTCTACCACTTCCAACAAATAAACCCTACCCACTAAACTGGGACTTATTTAGTTCAATGGTCAAATAAACCAAATAACAACACTTGGGATTACTGGATCTTGTTTAGACAGCTGGTCTCTGGCAGGTTGTTCTGTCTCTGTACCTTGTTGCCCTACAGGGAACATAGAACACTCACATTAGGAAGATGGCTTTCCTGCGTACCTAGAATTAAGGTAAAGCTTAACAATTTCAGTCAAGCAGAATAAAGCCTACCCTGGGATCCAACAGAAATTTGGTCTCTTCTGGCCAGTGTATTTTGGTATAAACCAAAATGTGTTTGATGGAGCTTTTGTACTGACTCGTAAGGAAGACAATGCTCACTAGCAGCCAGGAACAAATGGAAAAGAGAAGAGACAGCAGTTTGCAATGGTTTGTTTTTATTGACGGAAATGTTATGGAAGCAGATTAGGTTGCTTCCTAAGCAATGTATTCCCACTAATAAGCAACCTTATTTTACCCACCCTTTGGTGAAAATTTCTGCAACACACTATGGGCTGATAACATTATTACTTGCGTTGTAATCTACTAATATGTGGTCTCTTCTCATCAGTTTATGCACCAGGTTTTTTGTTGGGTTTTGTTTTGTTTTGTTTTGTCTAACAATAATAATCTGTAGGTCTCGAGAGGGTTTCCTCACCTCTAATGTTTTCCCCTTCTCTTTCATTGCTGGTTTACTTATGGTATTGTGAGACACAAAAGTATCTGGCTTGGCCCAACTGCCATTTTTTTCTGCACTGATACCAACTTAAACAATATTGTGGTCTCCACTGAGAAGGATAGTATTTCCTGTTGTGAGTGTTATCACAGATTCTGGTGAGAAGGATTACATGAGGGTCATATTTTGTTGCTTATTTGTTTTTTTTTTTTTCCAATTTCCTGCTCACTGCTAATTAGAGTGATAACACCTCTTGTAACAAAGGTGCAGGCAAATTGGTTCAGAAGATGTGGGGACAGAAAGCAGTCAGAACGTGTGCAGGGCAAAAATTGCAGTTGTTTTTTATTAGTGATTAGGAAAGCATATTTCTGTGATTCTAGCCATGAAAGCCACAAAGTTAGGTGACATTAAAACATTCCACACCATATAAACACTGAATTGTTCTGGAGAGACTTCCTTGGACTAAACAGAGAATCTAATGCACCTTACTTAAGCAGCAGTGTTTGTTGCCAAAAATTAAATGGTGTGGCTCATTTTCTGGCTTATATTTCAGCCAGATGGGAACCAGTAATATGCGCTTAGTGAGGCACAGTGCCATGGAGCAGACGAGTAACCGTAGCTGTGCCAGCTCCTTACAAGCCATGTGATTCTCCATGCTGCTTCCACCACTTCTTGTCATCATTTCTGTGGTTCTTCTGCAAAAGGAGATTATAATTTCTTCACAGATGCATTGACAAAACCAGATACCCTAACCTGACCGGGAAGCTAAGGCTCTTCATTGCACAGATACTAATATCTGTGTCTGATAAATCTGTCTCAAAGGGATTGTGATGAACTGTAATATAAAGAGTACAGATGTAATAAATCTAAGTGGAGGGCATAGTTCACCTGTGCCTTTATGATCAGCCTTGAAAACAATAGAGTGATTGGAGATTTGAGCCCTCAAGACTCCAGTGTAAGACACTATAGAGACTAAAAAGAGATGATGGACTCAAAATGTACATGGTGACAGATCCTGCAAGGGAAATTATTCAAAGCCTGCTTCAAGCCACCTCATGGGTGCAGTGCTGAGTCAAACTGGTCTTAAGGGCCAATCACTGGTCCCAGTTTCATGAAAGAGCCCTTAAGATTGTTATGAAAGCTTGTGCTTGCTCATGCTACTTGCTTTATTTACATATCCTTTACATCAGGAGGGTGAGGAAAGCATCGTGAGGGGATACAGAAAGGCTCCTCTAACCTGATGTCTGAGTTTTTCTAGACATCACGTCAACCATGTGGTCATATGTGGAGGAAAGCATAAAAATCTCCCACAGCTGCCCTACCTTACTGTTATGGCTGCAGACAAATGTGAGCATTAGACAACATGTAACTTGGTTAAAGAAGCAAGTTTCATGCTTCTGCAGCAAAGCAAAAAAAACCTAACCAGAGCAAATGACCTCCCACCTCCCACCTCAGTTTTTGCTTTCTGAAGAAAGCCAGGTGTGTATCTTTCCCTGAGGGCAACAATGTAAAAAGGAAGGAATTTTCATAATCCATGGATTTCCTCTCCTCAGAAGCTGTCTGATCAGGTCTCTGCTTTCCCCAGGCCTTTCCCATACATGGAAGAGAAAAATCCCTTGTGGGTTTTATGCGGTGTGCTTTGGGGTTGATTAATAAAGCTCATTAACCCTGCTGTAATCTATAAATACTAGTAAGCAGAAAAGAACAAAGCTTGGTACTCTCCTAGACCATCATCTTTGGTGGATAAGCAGGGCAGCTGATGCTGAGCAGGGGCTTTTGTTTCTTACTGTCTTGGTCTGATGGGTCCAACAACAATCGGATCACACAATAATTTTCATTAACGATTGCTAAAAGAAAGAACAGGATTCCAGTTTAATATGGTGAGAAGTCACTGTAGTTTGTTGAGAAGCAGCTCACCTGGTAGGTGGAAGCACCTGGAGGTGCTTTTCCAGCAGTATTTTTTTCTAAGGTGGGGAGGGAAACACACTGGAGATGTTTACTCTTACTTAATCTTCACTTCTTCTAAAAAGACAGCAAGAGTTTTGTTGTAAGAATGTTTTATCAGCATTCTTCTTTTTCTTTCCAGTGTCTGTGTTCCTCATCACCAGGAAATGGGCACAGAATTTCCTCAGTGCTAAGTATCTCAGTGAACTCCGCTTTTTGTCTCTTATCTGTGGATAGGGATCTGGGAACCAGATCTTGAACTTAAATAACTGCTAACTTTATGCATGTTACTTGATCTTTGTGTGCCTCCAGTCTAACTATATCTATGGCTAAATTAAATTTTAAAAATAGTTCTCATGAAGAACAGCTCCCCACCTGCTTTTCTAACTAACTTGTTGCTTACAGCAAAACGCAGCAGCTGTGAGAAAAGATCAGCTTGAGGTGGTAGACATCCATCACTTGAGCTAAAAAGGGGACCCATTATCTCTTAGTGGCAGGGTGCTGTAGCTGCTGAGATCAGGCAAGACGGGCAGAAGATCGAATACAAAGTCAGAATACAGCTCTCTGCAATCAGAAATCCGGTAGTTGTGAGGACTGTGTAGTGGACCTATTGAGTTTAGTGATGAGGGTTTCATTGAACTTAACAGAAACAAGATCAAGATCACAAAGGCAAGAAGAAAGCAAGGGCTTTTAAATATACATGTAACTAGTGAAATAAAAATTATTTTTAAATGCTCTTTAATGACATGACTGTGAGGTTTGGGGGCCCTAACACAGCAGAGAATAGCAGATGTGTGCTCTGCAGCAACAGCTGTCAGTCCCACTCCTGTGTCCACGGGTGCCTTGCCTTGACGCACAGTCAGTGTGAGAAGCCACAGGACTGTCACTGCAAGATGCACCATGGCTGAAGCTCACAAGGCACCTGGATGCAAAGCTCCTTCATCCCCTACTTCACTACAGGGATCAACATTTACAAACAGCAGACAGCGATAGAACTTCACTAGGGAGGAGCTCCCTCTGCATGTGAACATTTAGAGACTCTTCCTTCAGCTCTTCACTGCATGGGTTTTGTAAGGAGATGCTGCTGATGCCAGGCAAGCCAGAGCTTGAGGCAGAAAAATAGGCTAAGGTTGCACCTCTTCCAGTATTTGGCACAGAGTATAGATGGATAAAGCCATAAATATTTATTGTTTGTATATAAAAATAATCTCTAAGTCCTAGAGAACAAACAGACTTTTAATTTCAACAGGTTACTGTCAATGTTGCTTTTACAAGCAAAGTTTATGTTTGACCGGAATGTTGTCAAAGCACACCTTAAGTTCCAGTGGAAACTTCTGCTTTGCCAAGTTGCCATCAATATGCACAAGTTATTTTGATATCAGAACTTAAATTTACTTCTTTTTGAAAGGCGTATTTATATTCAAGTGACACAACTCATTGCAGTTGGTTAAAAGATTCTCTCTTGTCTATATTAAATGGTTTTATACTTTTTCAGTTCATCTGATATTCATAGATTCATAGATATTAGGAGTTGGAAGGGACCTAGAAGATCATCTAGTCCAACCCCCCTGCCCGAGCAG
>JAOEGS010003690.1:0-12117 GCA_025447755.1 Corythornis vintsioides
TAATTGTGTCCTGGTTTGAGTGAGAACTGAAATTGTGTTCAGTGATTTTACTTCTCAGCTGGGGAAGTCCTATTAACTGACAGGTTTTTTTTCTGAAGTGATTAAATATTTCAATTTAGGTGTCTAATGTTAGAATAAGGGACCATTTTCAAAACCATGGATTGTACTTCCTCTAAAAATGAAATTCATTAACTTGTTCAATGCTAGCCATACAGGATAGAGACATCCACGTTCATTACTCATATTTGAAAGCCATGCCTATTATTCATGAAGATTTGTTAAATCACTAACAAAAACTTGACTTTAATTATTCTTTTTATCTAATCTGTTACATCCTCAAATCCTCAATCTCTTCTTATTTTGCTGTTTTTATGAAGTGCTTTGAAGTGACTTAAAGTTATTCCTTTGGATGAAAGGGACTGTTTTATTAAAATATCTCTAAAGTTCCTGAAACATCAAACATCCCATTTCAGTTATCCTCATCTCCTCATCTGCCTGTGCATATAGGGAAGAAATATCATTTACAGCATGTGAATGTCTTTCCCAAACTATTGCCAAATTTGGGATTTCAGAAAATCACTTGAAACTGTGGGATATATGTGCTGTTCTGATTTGAAACCAACTCTATACCTTCTCATATCAAGTACAAATATTGTAATTTTAGGAGAACTGATTTAAATGGTTGTTCTTCACAGTTACAAGTTTGAAATGTAGTGCCCATAAATGTCTACACCTTTTCCCTCAGTGTTTGTGATCCTTTCTCAGTCGCTAAAATTGCATAAAAAGGATAACTCTTTGTTATTCATTTTATTATTACTTATGAACTTGGGTATCCACACTCCAACTTGGTGAAATTACCCTGGCTTCATCAGTAGGATAGATGTTGTTTTCTGAAGGTGAGGGTTTGGTTTCACTTTATTTTGACCTGTACTATGAATTTAATTTGAAAGTGGAATTAGGCTGAAATGACCAGCTGTCCTGGTTTAGCTGACACAGCTGGGCAAATCATGGAATGAATCTTTATGGAACACGTTTCTGGGCACGTGAAGGAGAAGGAAATAATTTGGAGCAGTCAGCATGGATTTACCAAGGGCAAATCATGCCTGACCAGCATGGTTGCTCCCTGCAATGAAATGACAGATTTGTGGGTGACAGGACAGCAGTAGATATCATTTACATCAGCTTGAACTGGCCTTTCAACAGTGTCTCCTACAGTATTTTTTTTTTTTAAGATTTTTTTTTTTTTTAATCAAAACTAGCATATGATCGTATGAGTGGCTATACAACTACATTAAAAATCTACCTGGATGATTATCCTCAGAGGGCAGTGGTTCATAGGTCATACTAATAGGTCATATATAAAATATACTTCCTTTGCAGTAAAAAGATAATTTTGTAGATTAAGCCCATATTGCATTCTGGAAAGAATAGATGCATTGTTTTCCTAGAAATTTCCTGAATCTCAATGTATTCCTGTGCCAGCTTGTGCAGGAGGGGTAAATACTACTAGCAGTACTTGGGGACCTTGAATAAAAAGGTTAAAATCAGAAAGACAAGCTTCAGCATGCCACCAGTACTGACTTAAAATTGAGAATTCAAAAACCATAACATTTCTTGGAATTTAATTTTATGTTAAACTCTGATTTTCAGAACTAAAAGAAAATAGAATTTCTTTCAGGACCATTAGACCTATAGTTCTTCAGCAAAATAATGAGCCCTGGAAAATGTTTTGTGGAACACATCCTTACTTGAAGGGTGATGCATGTGTTCCACTTAAAACTTCAGAATAAGGAAAGAGTAATTTTGGGTTTGCTGCATAAGAGTGATTCCCCCGAAGGCTGTATCAGCCACAGGATGTCAATAAATACACTGTGTAGATGGATCCTTCTCAAACTAATGACAAAGGCTTGCATTTGGCTGCAAGTATTCCTCAAAGTCTGTGCAACCTTCTGCATTCCTGGGGATCTGATTATTTTCAGCAGTCTTAGTAGAGCCCCTGAGTAGGTTAGCACTGCAACAGGGTGTGATTGATGCTGGATAATTAAACCTTATCTGTCTGGAAACCAAGTTTGGTTAGCAGCAGTGTTTATTAATGCTGACTCAGGGACCTACAGTGCAAGTGTTTGAAGCTGTGTCTAGCAGCAGTAGTGTTAGAGTTATTGATAGCATGGATTTATTTGATAGCTATTCTGGGCTTAGGACTCATATTGATACCATTTTTGCTGGTAATAAAATGTCAGATTAAATGAAAACAGCAGCATTTTTATTTTTAATGGTGAGTAAAACTTACTGCCTGCTGCTGCCTCTGACAACACAAGATAAGCCTGAAGGTGCCTGCTACAAAAGAATAGAGCTCCTCATACAAAGGTGCTTGTCATCCAAACCCTTGATTATATTGGAATGCCTTAGCTCCCAGAAATATATCTAGCAAGAAGGAAAATCAGTAATTGCTTTGTAGAGGAGCATAAACCACCGAGCTAACATGGTGAATTTAGTGTGAAACTAAAGATGTCCCGGCCACTGATAGAGTGCAGAAATGTTTATTAACTAACAGCCATAGATGAAGGAGGACTGGAGAAGTCACAGGCAGGCAGTATATATGTATACATATACAGTCACACACACATAGATATATAAAATATTGACATTTCTCATTCACGTTGCCAGTTATTCTGCTAACAATGTGTTCTTTAAAATCATTCCTCTTCTATTTTTATAAACACATTTTTGTTTTCTGATCTTCTGAGATAGAAGCAACCATGATACCACTAGGAGTTATTGGCTGTGTTTGTTTTGAAGTTTAAATATTCCTGATTTTTGCATCAGCCTAATATTTTACAGCTCCCAGATATAAGGTCATCTGGATAGCATACTCAATTTTTTATGGCCAGGACCCTGAAAATTTGTTAAAATCTATTTTATTTCTCATAAAAACTGTTTTCTAGTCAAGAATTTGCCATGCTTATCAATATTTTAAGATGAAAAAAAAAAATATATATGTGTATAATAGATTTCAGCAATGTATTAACTCCAAACTTAGACCTCCCATGGCTGTTTATCTTCATTTTTTTAAACTTTATTTTTGGTCATATTTTTAAGATTTTGTTCATAGCCATTACAATTGAGAACTCACACAATTGCACATAATTTTTCATCTTTTTTAGAGGCTTTATTTGTTTTGACTTCTTTTTCTGTTCCATATCCTTCATTGTTTTCAAAGTGCACATGTCGGGTGCAGTCCATAGGACTGAAAGTTAGCTCTGTTCCACCAACTTGGATGCTCTGTGCACTGACTTAACCCTCATATCAGTATGTGATTCTTGTAACTGAAGGGATTCTAAAGCTTTCAACATGTGTTCTTGTTTCAGCATTTGTCTTTGGAGACATTAATAGGGTTATTGAGCAACAAAATGATAATCAGCAGTTTTAGAGGTCGTTCATTATACTGTATTAATATTTCATAAATTCCCCACTGTTTACAGATAGCAATAGTCTAAAAAGAAATTGCAAATGTTAAATATCCAATGCAGCCAATCTAGTTGTTAATGCTTGGTTTTTTTTCAAAGTTATCTATTTATTTATACAAATTCTAACCTCTGCATGACATAGTTTCATATCATGGTCCAGCAGAATGCTTCATGATGGAAGCTCCAAGGATCATGTTGTTCATCTACAACATTAGGAAGAGTTACATTTAAATTAAATTAAAACATGCCCCATGCCAAATATCCTTAAATTAGCAAGTCATGCTTCTAACATCTGTAATTTGAAGCTTAGTCTCCTAAGAAGAAAAAGTTAAAGTATTAAGAGTAAAATAACAAGCATTTCTGTTTTCAAGACAGAAGCAAAACTTATTTTGATACCGTAAACTGGGATTTTATGGGTGGGGTACAGAGATAGATAATTCCACAGAAGACATAATGCTGCCCAATTTGTTCTAATTTTAATAGTTTTCTGAGCAACTGCTCTTTTGCTGTGATAAATGTGTTCTCCAGCTCATGATGGAAATGAGTTAGACAGCTATGTGTGGTCTAAGGAACACTAGTCAGTCTAGTTCATGTTGCATCAGAGAAGTTGGTTTTTTTTTCACTGAGACTTATACTGATGTTAATTATTGTTATAGAAATAGTTGGTGTTCCATCAACAGATGTCAGCTTTTATGCTAGTAAATCAATATTTTCCTTATCACAAGCCCTTAAAAATCACTGTAGCTTCTAGAGCTGAAATGAAGAAATGAGCATTTCCAAGCTGTAGAAATATATGCAGAGTTAGGCTATAATTTTTTTTCATTGGTTGGGTTTGTAAAAAACCTGTTCCATTCAGTGATATGTCTTCACCAGTAAAAATCTTCTTAGTTATACACACAGATTGCAACAGCAAGTTATTTCATTCTGTATATAGTGCTCTGTATTTAGGAAGATTAACTGTAAGGGTCAACAAAGACTGGAGATGCATTCTAGAGTTTTTATTAGAGTTATTTGCTTGAGTCAGTTCAGCTGCACATTATTCAGTAACTGGCTATTTTGAGTCAAATTACCTACCAAAATGAGCCCAGGAAATGCTGGCTCAATTTAGTTACATACTATTACTATGAAATTTGTACATTGATTTATTCATTTTAGTGAATAGTTGCTGAAGACTAACACTCAAATAGCATTTAGCATTATCTTGTTAATAGGCCTTACTGCTTTAAATCTACTAAGAATGCAAATAAATGATAATTCTGCACTCATTAAGGAAATCTCCAGTGACTTACTATAGTTAAATGTTCCAAAAGGCATGTTTAGCACTTCTTTGGGGTTGGTAAAGTTCCAAAAATCTGTAAATTAAAGTTCTGTGGAGTGCTATAAAATATGCATAATGAAGCCCTGGATGTAAATGAAGAAGATTTATACTGCAGCATACTGCTTATGCTATTCAATCTGAATGCTTCACAGCTTTTTATGAAGCAAGTAAACTGTTCTTTTTCTTGAAATTTGTTTTGAATGGTCACTGTGGATTCATCGTTACATTACTTAGTTCGCACATTAAAGACTGAATTGTTCTTTTTAATCTATACATCATACTAAAGTTTTATGGCACAGTACTTTTTTAAGCCTGCATACTCCATCTGTAGTAGTAGTACATGGAAGTTGCCTATAGATAGAAGTAGTTAAAATAGAGCAGAAAACAGTGTACATGAATATTCTTCTACTTTAAATTCATGTATTTGCTGGAGTCACACTTATGATTCCCATTATTAATAGCCAGTGAACATTAACTGAAAAAAAAATCTTTCCAAGGGTCTTTAAATATTATTTATGGAAAAATAAAAATTCTCATGTAAACTAGAAGCCCACACAGATTTCCCATGTGGCTTTCAGAAGGAAAAAAGCTGGTGTATGTTTGCTCACAGTTGCCACCTAGAGCTGTGGATCTGCTAAAGAAACCACACCAGGCCTTTGGAAATGTCTGTAGGCTAAAAAAAAGCAAAAACATCAAGAGACCCTGAGATGCACTTGTATTCTGGGCAGTTTGCTGCTATGGAACTTTCTAGTTCAGGAAAACACTGGCTCCCATTTTGGTGGATCATACTTTGTATTTTGACAAATGGCTTCATTGATTATTTGGCTGTAGATGCTCCACAGAATCAGTGGTGGTGGTGACACAATTGCAGTGAGGGAGGCTGGATTCAATATTGGTTTTGCATGTATTTGTATAGATTCCATTTTATATTATTTTTATTAAAGCTGTTTTAATTTTATTTTCTAATCCATAAGTCTCTCTCCCATGTTCCTTTTCTTTTACCCTTTGGAAAGGGAGAGAGGTTAACAGAGAGCATTATTTTAGGTACACTGGATGCTCTTGACCCTAAACCTTGACCATTTTTAACTTTATCGTTACGTTGCTCTGCATTTGAAAGACCCAGTCTGAAAACACTAAAATAGACATCAATGGGCTGAAATGACTATTGTGTGTAGGGACTATTTTCTGGCTGACTCGTATTGCAGATCTGTTATGTACATGTTCTATGGATTGTATAAAATGCACAAAGTAATGAGGCTCATCATTATCATGCTATTGTCATTTCAAAGCATTGAAATGCAAAACTTAGCATTATCATTAGTTCCACATATTTTTTTTCTGCATAATGAAAACAATTAATCAGTATAAACTGAATGTTTCAAGTCACTGGCAAGGAACGAATTCACAGGCTCCTTGCAAGAAGTACTTCCACATTTATTTATTTATTTTACTTAATTATGCAGATATGATGATTTTAGATGTCTGTTCTGTTGTCCAGTCACTAAAAAAGGAAGGGAAAATAGAGCTTATTCAGACCAGTTGCTTACCATAGAGCAGGGTCATCTGTGTCTTCCACAGCCCAGATTGGAACATGTCTAGACATTTCTGAGGGTGGTTTATACAGCTCTGGAAAGTCATAGCTTCTCTGGGATATCTATGTTCCTATTATTGGAGTTAAACATGTTTGATGATCCATTAGCTTGGAAGCAGTTTCTCCACTTACTACTGAAAGGTCATCATGTTCTTTCAGTCTTTCTTCAGCAATGTTATCTTACAAGCCACTGATCATTCCTGTTCCTTTCTCCTGACTAGCTCAAGCTGATGCCTAAAATTAAACTCAGCACTTATTAAGGCTTACAAATGTGTGAGAAAAAAAGATGACTTCTGTTGCAAATGTTTCATGAGACCTCCCTCTTGTGTAAGATAGTACATACAAACTGAAGTTGAAATGTTAAGTTCCCAGGTTACCTCTGAACTACCTGGCTGGCTCCTCCCTACCAATTAGGCATTTATTTTTCTTGGGTTTATTGTACATATGTGTTCTGACCTGCATCATCCTAGCATGGCACTTCTCTGCCTGCTCTGTCTTGGACTTTCCTTTCTGGTCATCTCTTCTAGAGCTCCCCAGAGCTTCATTTTGTGTCTCACCTTCACAAGTATTCACTTCATTCTACCATTCACAAAAAGTAATAGTAAGAACACATTCCTTGCCTTGCAGAACCACTCATGATATAGCTCTCCTTTGTGGCAGAGAACTACTGATACCTGCTTTCAAACTAGAGTTCTCAGCTGTTTTACACCCTTTTCATCTGCATCATGCTTTTCTAGCTTGTTTTTCAGAATGTCACATCAAAAGAATGAGGAAAGTCAAGTTATGACATCTGCTGATTTTCCTCTCTTCACAGGGTCTTCTGTCATGTCAGAGAGGAGATTAGTTTGGTTGACAGTGTGTGTTTCTGATTAATCCATGCTCACTTCTCATCTCTTTCTGCTTCTCCCTGTGCTTAAGGCAGTTTATTCTAGTATTAATATTTCTTTTAGGAACTGATTTCAGTCTATAAATATAAACTTGGTTCTTACCTTTTAAAGGTGGGAAGTATGATGCCATTTACTTTTTCTGAAATTTCAAAAGTCCTTTAAAATTTCTCAAAAATAACTTATAAAGGCTCCTTTTTTTTCCTGGATCTGTTCCTGGGTGACTTGGTCTAGGTGCCCCTGCTCTGGCAGGGGGGTTGGACTAGATGAGCTTCTAGCTCCCTTCCAATTCCTAACATTCTGTGAAGGTGTATCATGATTAAATTAAAATTATTTCCTTTCAACAGCAAATTTTTCAAAAGGTTTATTGCAGAAAATGTTTGAAATAAATATTTTTGCTTTATCTGGGGTAAATCGGACAAAATTTAATTTAGCACTTCTTTGAATTTTATTTCTTTTTGTTGGCTTTAATTGATTAAATAATCTTAGGTGCTGTATTTCCCTAGTAATCAATGTCATTATTCTAAAATGTGTTTGTTTGCTATCTATTGAAGGAGCTTTTAGGGATTGCTTTTAAGTGACTTTGATTAACCTCAACAAGAGCTTAAAATACTTCAGTGCTGGAAATTCTCATGTAGGTTTAAGATTTCCATAAATTCATCAAGGGAGAAAATCACAAACTGTAGCAACTATGGAGTGAGTGTGTAAATTAAAATAACCACAAACCTATATTTAATAGAATTGTCATCTGTTACAGGATTATTACAAAATGACAATCATGTACTTTTTATTCTTTTGGAATAAAATAGTCCATTAGGCAAATATATATGTGTATATGTACATATATATCTCACTGTGTATATAATCTCTGAACTTTTGATGTGACTTGCAGTTATAATTGAGCAAAGGAGTTAATGGAGGCACATTGGTGAACACCAGGTTCGTTGAATGTCAAATTGTTATTTCCCAAATGTTAAAATAGTACTTAATAGCCTTTGATGCAGCAAAATAAAATAGATGTTTTCTTTGATATGCATGTGCAGAACAAAGATAGCTTTGAAGTCTGTTTTTGTGTATTCCTTTAGCAGTGAAAAACTGACATACGATTGTAAACTTAGATTTTTTTTGAAAATATGAAAGCACATGAGATTTAAAAGTAGGACAGTTTTCTTCACAGAAATGTAATGCTACCTCTAGTGTCTGTGGTGTTAATTGACTCTCCTGGAACTTTCTCAAGACTTTGGGTGATTAGTTTGGTTAAACTAAAGCAATACTATTATTAACAAAAGTTATAAACCGTCAATTATGTAGAGAAATAATAAAATGCAGCTGGCAGAATGAATTATTTTTAAGTGACTTCTGATTAGCTTTAGGTATAGATATTGTCTGTCCACGGATCTTTGAGAAGATGAGCCAGCAATGGGTAGCAAAATGTAGGTTATGTCCCTTTTGCACTGTCTGAAGAGAGATTTTTATATCTCCTTGACTAGCCTTTTGTGAAGTAGATGAATAGGTGTTCAAAAGGATGTTTCCTCACAAAGATTAGAAGTAGAACAGCAAACAAACCTTCCTACTGCTCTGCATTTTAAACTATGATTCTCAAACTTTCTGTTTATTATTGCTACACCTATTCTTTGTAATTGCTAATAAATTTTTTCGGGAGCTGTTGCTAAATTTTCTGTATGGCAGCCAAATGGCTCTTTGTTTTCTGTGCCTTTGCATGTTTGCTGCAAATCAGCAATGATTTCACAAGTTTTCTACGTTCACTTCTTGAGAACTGCTGACAATACAAAACATATTTCACTTCTCTTACATCTCTGTATCCAGAGCCTAAAATCATGCTGCTGTTCTTATCCTATTTAGTGGAATTAATTTTATACTTCTCTTGTGGTTCTCAATCAAATCAGTCGACAGCAGCATAACTGAAAGACCAGAACTCAAATGCAGGTTGTGCTAACCTGAATAAAATGCTCCCTTTAATTCTGCAGTTTATACTTAAAGTAATTATTTGGATTTAGTTTATCTTGAGTGATTGTTGTAGTAACAAATTACTCATTAAAAAGTTTTTGTTCATGAACTTGCAACATTCTCATAAAAAGTTTCCTTCTCAATATCTGGATTAGCTTCTGTAGTTATGACAAGTTTTCAGTTCACTGAAAATGAGATAGCCATCAAAGTACCTGATTCTTGATCTTCCTGCCATTTAGATTTCCATTTACCTTGTATCTTGGGGAACTCTGACCTACCAGGCTTACACATCTGTTGAGGTTTTCACAGTAACCAGATCAATGTTCCAGCAGAACAGAATGAAGCTTGTAGTTGAAAATAGATAGTTCTCCTTGATAATTGAAATTAAAAAAAAAAAAAAATATTCTTAAAGGACAAAAATACTTTGACCCAGACTTGGAATATAGGGAAGAAAATGAATAAAGTCGTATCTTTCCATCACTGAGAAGCACAGACTGGTAAATTTTACAAAGTACTATTTTCTACAGTCATGTCTGGAAATTTGTCTTGGTTTTCATAGTTATCAGTCAGAGGAAAATCTATCTCAGTGCTTAATTTATATCAGTATTAACATTAAATTAAAGGATAACTTCCCATATACAAAAGACTGGAATCTTTCAGAAAGTTGGAGAAGTTTTGTGTGCCTTTATTGCAAAGAAAAAAAACCCCACAACCAGCATTGCTGACCCTGTCCATTTTCCTTCTGCTCAGATTCTGGTGTGGCTTTTGATAATATTTAACTTTAAAGGTGCCATTAAAGGAATTGAAACTGATGGAAAAAGAATTCTTAAGATCTTTTTACTGAGGGTAGAGGAAGGTGCAGCATCCTGTGGTGTCCAGCACAGTGTGGTAAACACAGCCTGGCTCAGCTGATGATGGATGTATTTAACAGCTGCATCACTTACAGGCTCAATCTAGCTGATGACACTGGAGGACATAAACACTTCAGCTTCCTGGCTATCTGGAGCACATGGTCATATTGATCTTTGGAAATTTATGTAGCCAATGAAGTCTTATAAAACATCAATCTTTGTTTTGAAAATGAGAGTTTCAGTCCATAATCTCCCAACCCTTTCTGCACAAGAACACAGTTCTGTGTAGGCACAGACTGCAGCACGTGGTGTCAGTCTTCGTGGCTGCATAATTATTTGCACAACCTTGAAGAAGAATAAAAACACAATAGAACAGGGAAGCAACAAGGTATTTCAGACTCTGTCTGGAAACATGCTTAAATTAAGTTAAAATTAAAGTTAAAGTTGAGTTGAAATTTTTCTATGAAATATTACTTTTGGAGATTTGTGGGATTTTCCTGAAAAGTTATGCTAGTGTAACTGGAGGGAATAATCACATGATCTGTTAAAGACTTCCTCTGGATTAATCCCAGCTCACTGCTGCTTCCTGATGGACTTTTGAGGTGCCCCAGGCCTTCAGGAGTTTTTGGGATGTGTTTGAAAGAGGGTGTTGGTTATGATATGTTTTCCAGGGAATTTATAGCAGAAATTCTTCAGCAGCTATAGAAAGGTCTTTTTAAAACGTGTTTCACGAAACAAAGTTGGTTTTTTTTTATAGAAACCTTTGCTGTTTCTCAGATGAGGAACTTTTCACTTACTTTGAAGCAGACTATGTCCTAGTAAGAACCTATGGATGTTTTGTTAAAAATAGTTTCAGTGAGTGTGGGCAACAGTATGAGTGTCCCTTGTTTTCAGTATGACAGGTTCTAGAAACTGTTAATTCTCATGTTCCTTACACTGAGCTCACAAATGGGATTCAGCATAACAATATTAACATCACAGAATTAGGTGGCATTCTGCATTTTAAACAGTTATTTCAAATTTTCATTAAATGCAAAACACTCAGGACAATAAATAATTAAGAAGCAGAAATGTGCTCATTTAATGAAACAATCAGTATATGTATATTTGGCATTTAGCAGACATCCCAACTGGCTTTCCCACTCAGCTTACTGCAGCTGTACGTATGAATCAGCTCCATACATTGTTATAAATCCTTTTAATTAATGTTTAATGAGTTTTTCTTTAAGGATTCCTGAGGTTACAAGCTAAAAGAAGACCATAGACTGACTGAATCTTTATCCCTCTGGATAAATTTATTCACTGCAACAAAATGACTAGAAATGAGAGCTGTACAAAAGCTGCAGGAGAAGGAAATAGTGAGGTGAAAGGTGCTAGCACTCACACAAATCAGGCTGTATAAGCAATTGTTTCACAGAGATCATCAGGTTTTGAGACAGTCTCATCACTGGTAGTTGGGGATACAGGTAAATTTTCAAGTCTCTATTTCTGCCAAACTTTGCTTCCAAGAATGTTGCCCATTTCAGGGTTTGCAAGAACAATTGGGAGAAGCTATTTTGCAGTACAGGAGGGCAGAGTTTCTGGGTGGGTGGACACTTGTTGGCATCATCTTATTATGAAGAGTGGCTTAATAAAAAAAACCCTGTGAACTCTCTCTGAGGAGAACAGACTTAAAAAGGACTTTTGTTGCCTTTATTCAGCAGAAGGAGCAGAATCAGCCAATCAATGAACCAGAAACGATGTGTCTGATTGAAGTGCTCTGCTTGGTCTCTTAAATAATTCCTTCAAACAATAGAAAGCAGCTTAGATCTGGTGAGTGGATAAAAACTCCTTTGATGTCAATCTTTTCTCTTGGTTAGATAAGCTTGACTTTCCTAAGGGGCAGGAGGGAGAAGGTAAATTCATGTTCAAAAGTAAGTGTAGACTGTGGCACACTACTAGCTTTTCTGATGGTGCTCTAGCAAGCTGCCCAGGGAGGTTGTGGAGTCTCCTGCTCTGGAGACATTCCAGCCCCCCCTGGATCTGTTCCTGGGTGACT
>JAOEGS010003691.1:0-35097 GCA_025447755.1 Corythornis vintsioides
TGGGGGGGTGGGGGTGGGGGTGGGAAAAGCTGCATCGTAAGAAGTCTGTCTGATTATATTTGCAACTATTATGCTCCCGTAACGAACAGTCTGTACTACGCTCAATTTGAAGAAGTCATGGTAAGAGGGTGGTGTCTGCCGCCCCGTGGGAAGGGGTGGGAGTGAGGGAAGAGGGAAATGAATTGAAAAATTGCCTTCCAGTGTACTAATTTATTAATAAATACTAGGTGTTTGTTACTTGACACGATTCTGGGTTAACCTCCTTAACACCTGCCGCTGCTTGTGGGTGCCTGGGTTGGAGCAGGGGCTGCTCAGGGTGCACATGGGGGAGCAAAGAGGGAAATTTGGGGTTTGGAGATGGCGAGGGGCTTGTCTCCTTTAGCTTTGAAGCCAAAGTGTGATTGCTTTCTGACAGCACTTCCTCCAGTCCCCACGATCGCTGCTGAAGCTCTGCAGCTGGGGTGGGATGGACAGACATGTTTCCCCTTGGGCAGGTCCCCACACTGAGCTGGGCTGGGAGATGGGTGTTAACCCGTGTAGCAGATGGCTGATGGGGTTTCCAGGGTTGGTTTCTTGCAAACTCTCAAAGGCTTTGCAGGCATTTGGAGGGGGCTGAAGTATTAATTTTCCAGGATGCAGCTGCTGTGCTGAGTCACTCCTGAGCAACGATCTTGCAGTCACAGCATTTCTCTTGCCCTGGTATGTTACTGGTGTCCTTAATCTCCAAGTTAACTCATCCCTTGTTATTCTGTCTACAAATGGAAACCTTCATGGGACAAATGGTTCTGGTTTATAGTCCTGTCAGTTTGTATACTTAGCTCCTGAGTGTTTTCTGCTAATTTGGGTGTCATGTTTTCCTTCTGGCTGGCATTGAAAATTGATGTTACAGGGCTATATATGTGGATACAGGATTAAAACTTTTCAACACATGGACAGATGAAATACAGTGCAAATAGGAATCTTTATTGGCAGTACTGGGGTGGGAATTTCCCTCACTGGCCTCGTTTTGCTTTTGGTGGCTGCAACATGTTTTGAAGGCATTGCAAAGAAATAGTGAGCATGGTTCCTGTGTCTGGCATGCTCTGGTTGCTAAAAGCAGTGTTTTGAGGTGGAGTCCAGTACTACCCTGTTGGCAAGTGGGGTTTTTTTTATCTCCATGGGAGGGAGCAATGGTGGCTGCTATCAATCTGCCTGGGAAAGATCCCACTCAGGAAGGGAAGATATGTGATCATGGGCTCAATCAATAGCCTATGGCAAGTGCAAACCACCAGCTTTAAATTATCCTTAGCAGGTTCTCAGTCCAGATGGGAAATTGGCCTTTTGTCCATTTCTGCTGGTCCAAGTTCTCCCAGGCAAGACCATGGGGTTGTGAGCACTGGTGTCATTGTGCCACCCACACTGGGCACTGCCAGCCACATAAATGTTGGGTTTTTTTCTGTATTTGTACATTTATGTATTCTATGAAGAAAGACTGAGGGAATTGGGACTGTTTAGTATTGAGAAGACTGAGAGGGGGGACCTTATTCATATCTACAAATATCTGAAAGGTGGGTGTCAAATGGAAGGAGCCAAGCCAACCTCTTCTCTATAGTGCCCAGTAAGGAGCAATGGGTATAAACTGGAGCACAGAATGTTCCACCTCAATATGAGGAGGAACTTCTTTATTATGAAGGTGACAGCCTGGAACAGGCTCCCCAGAGAGATTGTGGAATCTCCTATAGACACTTTCCAAACTTGTCTGGATCTGCTCCTGTGAGGCCTGCCTTGGGTGTTCCTGTTCTGGCAGGGGGGTTGGACTCTATCTCCAGAGGGCCTTTCCAACCCCTGACATTCTATGATTCTATGATATATATTTATATATGTGTATAATATATATTAAAAATATGTGTCTGGGGGCGTGCAGGGGAAATGTCTGAGAGCAGCTGAGCCCCACCTACGGGCAGGGTGTTTCCTGGCAGCGTGGGAAGTGTGAGGAGCC
This sequence comes from Corythornis vintsioides, assembly GCA_025447755.1. Taxonomy (NCBI): domain Eukaryota; kingdom Metazoa; phylum Chordata; class Aves; order Coraciiformes; family Alcedinidae; genus Corythornis; species Corythornis vintsioides. Next base: position 1,979 of record JAOEGS010003691.1, read on the forward strand.
ACAAGCCCTGCACCCCAGCCCTTCCCTTGAGCCAGCTCTCTTTGCACTCTACAGAAAATAAACCAGGTAGGTGGGATCAAGGGGTTTGTGACCTGGGGGCAGCACTCCATGGGGGAAGATGCTGTCCTTGACCTCCTACACAGCCTATTGGAGGCATCACAGGCAAGGCACCGGCCTTGCACACCGCAGCATTGGTTGTGGTGTGCAACTGGACTGGGTTAAGTTTTTTGGCTAACTGGGCATAGCAAGGTAAAGCTGTGAGCATATATAACATGCATTAAAATGGATTTTGCATTTTATGCAAAATATGCCTTGAAAATGTACTTGAATGTGCGTGGCAGGCAAGAGATGGGATTTGAAATGTGTGGCTTTGCTCTGCCTTTCACTGCCTCAGTAGCTGTGTTTGCTCCTTGTGTGCTGTCCACGTAGGGACAGCCAGGAGGAGGGGGGATTTTAGGTGCTGGGGGTGTCAGTCCTGGATGGTAAGAGCCTGGGAAACCAGAGGGGACAAAAGAATATGAGAGTGCAACTGTGCTCCCCTCTTTTGCCTGTTGTGGGTAGAGCAGAGGCCAAAATTTCTCATGTAGGTCACACAAAACATAAACTGCTCCAGTCCTGCCTGCTGTGGGCTTGGTCAGCAGGCATAAAAATTGCATCTCTCCCAAGGCCACAGTGTTTTCTGGGACAAAACCCTTTAGAGATGCCTCCAGCACAGCTTAACATCCTCAGGACTGAATGGCTCTGCTGTTCTAGTGTCTTTAATTCCTTCACTGCAAAGGAGTTCTGGGATAGGGTTGTGTTGGTTTTTTTGTTTGTGGGGTTTTTTTTTGTTTGTTTTGGTTTTTTATTAGGTTGGGTTTTTTCCTTTGAATTTCAGATGCTCCTTGCAGAAGAACAAGGTATCTTGTGCACTTTCCTACCCCAGCCTGATTGGAGTTTATTCTAATAGTGAATTAATTGCAAGCCTTTGGGTGTGGCTGATCACATCCCTGGTTGGAAAAGCACCCGGGGTCTTCTGGGAGGTTCTCTCTGGCTTTTTTAAATCAGCTAATTGTTGTTGGATTGTAAGATGGTCTCTGTGTAGGAAAAACTGTCTGTGCAGTCTTTGTGTGAATATCCTGAGGGGAAATGGTGGCAATGATGCCCATGGATGCTCCACAGGCTTGGTGTGGGACACAGAAGTTACTTGGGAGGACCCATGCCCATCCCCAGGGCTTTGAGGCCCAAGCTGTGCAGTGTGTGGGAGGGAGGCAGGTCAGCATGGGAAGAGCACACACCAACATCCTCCTTTGGCCATCAGCTTTCTGTCTTGAAGGCTTAACAGCTGGATTTTCTTCTCTTAGACTTTGCTCCTGGGAGTACCACAACAGGGAAGTTTCCAGGGCAACTAGTAGTGGGAAGATGGAAGAGAAATAAGAGGAGCCATAATTTATGTATTCATTGAGTACATGCCTAGTGGTGGCACCCCCTGAGGTGTTTATCAAAGCAACCTTTAGGACACAGCTGCTTCTTCAACATGTGAGCATTTCAGGTTTACAAATTGCCTTCCTACTGCTGTAATTTAAATTTCCCTTCCAGGAAGAGTCCTCTGTGTGAAACTCTGCACTGTTGATGTGGCCCCAGGCACAGCCTGGACTTCCCAGCAATTCCTAGGCACGGTGCTGGAGCTTTCTCTGGCCACAGACCACTGCAGACCTGAATGTGTCCACCCTATCTAGGGTAAGAGTGTCAAATGGTGTGGCTGTGGCCAAACTGTGCCAGCTGGCCTTTTGGACCCCATGGAGCCCTTTTCTGCCATCTCACACAGGTCATTTGTTGCAAATTTGTGGCCATATACAGTACACATACCATGCAGGTTTGGTCTGCCTCCACCCTTCTGCCAGCTGAAGGGCCCAGCCTCCCCTCTTGCATCAGTTCTTGTTTACACCCCACCTCTGAGCCAGTTGAACTCTTTAAAAGGGCAGCTCACTGCCTGCTTGCTTGCTGGGGTGCTTGGGAGTAGAGGGACCTGGGGGGATGATGGAGGAGCTGCCTGTTTTGGCAATGGTGGGCATTCCTGGCAGCTCATGACTGTTGCACTGCCCCCCAAGCCCTTGACCTTTGCAGTGCTGGGTGGAGCCAGACCAATGCACCCTGATATCTCTGTGCCTCTGGAACCCCATTTCTGCTCCAAGCCCTGCAAGGAGCCCTTGGCTGCAAGGCCAGCTTCACCTGCTTGCTCCTTCCCCTCTACAGATGAAATTAACTCCTTAATTTAATTTGAAGGGCATGAGTTACTCATCAAGCATACTAGTTTCAAAATACATTTTGAGGCATGGGAGCTTTTTCCAGGACCTGAGAGGCTCAGCAAAAAACCAGGATTATGAGCAGGACATTAATCTGCCTGATTTTGTTTCTAGCAGCTCAGACCTTTCCAAGCTAATACTTGACAAGGATTAGATTGATTAAATCATTGATCTTCCAGGGTGTTTTGATGGGCTGATGAGCGCTTTTCATGGTAACCGCTTCTTCTCTTTTACTGATAATGTTAATTTATTATAAGAATAACTGGTTGTCTTACAGCTTTCCCAGCGAGCAGAGCTCCAGGTACCTTACAGCTGAGACTGGCAGTGTGACTGCTGTTTTACAGGTGGAAACTTGAAGGACTGCATAAAACTACCTGTCAGCAAACTGATCAAAAGAAAAAAAAATGGGGTGATAGAGACAAGTCTTGCCCCATTAAACCCCACACCAGCCTCCCTTGAGAAGCACATGATGAGATTTGGGGTTTGAAGTGCCAAGCCCCAGAAAACAGGGAGGGTTTGAGACAGAGCTTCCAATAGGGCTTTCTGTTACCTTGTTTCCCCATTAAACTAGTTTTTGGGCTGGAATTAAATCTATGGCTGTTCTGGCTCCCTGGTTAGACTGTCTGCCTTTGTCTTGCCTCATCTTGCCATGTGCAGCTGGGAGGAAGGTCCACTGTAGAGCTGAGCCAATGGTCCTGTCCTCTATCCCCTGTCCCTGTCCCCACAGAGAAAAACACTCCTGTGTCTTGCCCAGGCTTGTCCCATCTCCTCAGAGTGGGGATGCTCCCTCACCCTGCCCCACATGGAGGCCTGGGGTGAAGCCCCCATGGCTGTCAATGGGAGAGCTCTTGGTTTGGCAAGCAAAGTAATTCCAGCTGGCCATGAATGGTAAAACCCTTCTCATCAGACTCCTTCAAGGGAGGGAAGAGGATTAAAGCTGTTGAAATGCAGCATAGCAAATAAAGATTTCGGCTGAATAACAGCATTTTTTCCCCCTGCTTTTGTGTTTGCCTTTTTTTCTTCTTTTCTTCCTTTCTCAAGGTCTGCATCTGGCCATCATTTCAGAGGATGGAGGAGAAGGGACTGAAATAGGATGAACTGGTGCTCTGCCAGCCTCCAGGACAGGGGGACACCTCCGAAACCCACATCAGGGAGGGAGCACCTACCTGCCCTCCACCCCACTTTTGATGGGCCCTTTGAGCTGGTTGTCAAGCATGAGGATCACCTGAAAAATCCAACAGTCTGGACAGGAAAGATGAATTAACCAGCCCACATGTGGTCAGACCACCTAAAGGAGGTGTGAGGACAGGGCATCCACCCTTTCCCTCATTCCTGCTGTTGCTATTTAATTAAATTTCCTTTTTTAAAATGAAATTTAATCTCAAAAACAGCTTTCCTTTTTTTCTTGCCTCTACTTTTTTTCTGCTCTAATAGCTGGGAAGTTTTGTCTAATTAAATGCATCCATGGACAGATAATCCTGTTTTGCTCTAGTGTCAATACGGTCTTTTAGCTAAATTAAATATTTTCCCTGCCTGATGTTTACCCTTCCCTGGCTGCCCCTTGGCACCTTCCTGGAGGTGTTTGAAGACCTTGATGTTATTCCCTCTCTTTTCATTCTTTTGCTGGGCTCAGGAACTCAGATTTCCTCAGGGTTTTGACTCATGCCTGATCATTTAAGGGATTCTATTAACCTGGGGGATCTTCTTGCAGTTTCCCACCAGATTTCCTCCCTGCTTTTGTCTGACTCAGGACAATGGATGGCAATTTAAGTAGTTGAATATTTGTTGAATTCTTGCCCCTTTTTTGGGGCTTCACTTGAGTTCATCTCAAGCTCCATATGTTTCTGTGGCATGGTGGGTCTTCCTCATTGCAGCTTTTTGCTACCTGATGAGCTTGACTGCTGGCTGCTCCCCTCTTCCCTCTCATTGTGCTCATCCAAGGGAGGCCCCTCGCTGCTGGGAGACTGGTTACTTTGGTTCTTTGCCATCTCGTTGTTCATTTCTAATATCCTTGAGTTGGTGAGTAGACTCAGCAGTGGCAGGCACAACTAGTATGATGTGACCCCAGCTGAAACATTAATTCTCATCCTCTTGCACAGGGTGGCCCTGTCCAAATTCCCCCCCTGGGACAAGCTGATGTCCCTGTCCCTCCAGCCCAAGCAGTGCACAGGAGACCTTTGGGAGGATGTGAGCTCTTCTGGAACAAATCCCTGTCAGGGATGGTCATCACACTGCTTGCATTTGCAGCCAGGGTCTGGTGATGCTCAGTTTGTGAGTTTACCTTTTTGAAATCAGGACCCTTCATTGTGACCCTGAGTTCAATTATCTCTCACTTTGCTTCCATCACCCGCCTTGTCTGGACTAGTTCAGCCTTCCTCTTCTCTGACTTGCCGTGATTGTGATAAATAATTTATATAACAGGCTGAGTCAGGATTTGTTGCCTGGGATAAAGAGCACAGGCTTCTGCAAAACATGCCTTGGTCTTGCTGTTAGCCTAGAAAAAAGGGCTGCTAAGACAATAAAGTAACAGTCCTGGCTCTTCTGCCTCCTACAGTGACATAAATTGGGAGTGACACTTGCTCTGTAACTCCCGCTCGCTCATGGCACAACCAAGTAGCTGCATAATATGCCAAAGAGACCAACCTAAAAGGTTTTCTGGGTCTGGCAGGGAAATAAAAGCTAGTCCAGCAGGGACCAAATCCTGGCAGTTCACTGGCAGCTGCAATCTTTGAACTCACAAGCACAGGCATGTGCCGTGAAAGAAGCTCAGCATGCCCCTTAGATACCTGAGCAATTCCACACTGTGAGGGGGGTGGGGAAACCTGTTTTGATGGGAAGAATAAAAGTAACCTGCTTTTTCTGCACCTCATACTGAATGTCCCCCTCTTCTATTACTGCCCTTTCCTATCCCCTTTGTTCTGCTGCGTCCTATAGCTGCAGACCTGCAGGACTTCAGTGTGGAAGGTTGTAGGGTGGGAAAAGTTGGGGGCAGGGTTGTGTGTGTGTGTGCTGCTTTTCTGTATCCATTCCCAAGGTGATGCACACCCATACATCATCCCAAGGAGGAGCAATGCCAAAAGTGACCTCCTGCCTTGGATCTCAGCATGATCCTGACATCCTGAGCTACAGGTGCTTTGACTCATTTGAGACCCTCTGGAGGAACCAGATTAGGCTGGCATACCTGATTGTAAATGGATACCTGTGAATCTGTTGAAGGGACAGTGATACAGCACCTGACTCACATCTCAAAATAGAATTCAGCTTCACCAATGTTACCACACTTGCCCCAATGTACAACAGCCAGGGGGAACTAGACCCTCCAGTTTGGAGTTTGGATGTTTGCAGGGGTGAAAACACTTCCCTCAAGGGCAGCAAAATCTTTCATCAGGGTTAACATCTCTAATGCTGCCCCAGCCCTTGATGCAGCCCTGGGACCAAGTCAGGTCTCAGCTTCCTTCTCAAGTGCCACCCACTGAAGTCCCCACATGAAGCCCACGGGACTGTGTTTCAAACCCCATGAAGGTTTCCCAGTTGGACTAATTGGTTAGTTGCTGTACAAATCCAACTCTGCCATTACACAGCAGCCTGTGATCGGTAGAGATAGATGGACTCAGGGAAACTGTATGATGGACAAGTCACCTGAAATAACCCCTCATTTCTCTGGAGTCCCAGCAGCTCCTGGAAAACGAGCTGCACGGTTCACACTGTGGCATCAACGCAATGCTGACGCAGCACTGCTAATTATAGAGCTCAAGCAAGCACAGCACAATTAGCATTTCTTAGACGAGGCTGCAAGAGGCATGAGTGCTGCTCAGCCGGTCCCAGAACTCCTCCTGGCTGAAGGTGACAGCATGATGCCCATAGAGAGCTGTCCCACTCCAGTGGCAGTCCCACAGCAAGCAACACGGATTTACACCCTGCTGCTCCGAGAGTGATGTCTGGGCTCAGAGTCCAGCTTTTAGTATCACAGCAAGAAATTGCACGTGGTTTTTGGATGAAGGCCAGATGCTCCTTACTGGTAGCTCCAGCGGGAGAGAGGGAAGTGGCCAGAGTGTGACATTAAAGCTTGCAGTGCTCGTCCTCTGCGTCATTCATTCCCATTGTTCCCCGAGGCTCAGCTAAAAAGCACAAGGTGTCATTTTCAGTGCTGAAAAGCTGGCATCTTACCGCCTCCCATCTCAAATGTACAGCTCCAAATGAGACATTTTTATGAAGATAAAAAGAAATCATCATGCATATTTTGACCAGAGTAAGCAGCGATTTTCCTGCACTTGGTGGTTTTTAGAGCCTTTGGCAAACTGGAGTTGCCACATTCAAATCCTGTTCAACATAATCCTCACCACAGCACCCCATAGATCACCCCCATCCTCCAGCTCTGAGAAACTTCTGTGACAGGCACCCCTAAAGCACCTGAAATTCTTAATAAAAATGAGGGATAGTCCCTGTGATGCAGTATGTGATGCTCAACACTGCCACAGGTGCTGCCAAATGAAACACCAATGCTGGGCTAGAGTTTGAGGAGATGAAGTAGACCTTTTTATCAGGGCTGTTTAGATGGGACAAGGGGTGATGGCTTTAAACTTAGAAGAGGGGAAATTTAGTCTAGAGAGAAGGAAGATTTTTTTTTTATTTCTATGAGGGTGGTGAAACGGTGGCACAGGTTGCCCAGAGAGGTGGCTGATGCCCCATCCCTTACCTGAAACATTCCAGGTCAGGTTGGATGAAACTCTGAGGCACCTGCTCTAGTTGCAGATGTCCCTGCTTACTGTAGGAGGGTTGGACTAGATCTGTAAAGGTCACTTCCAACCAAAACCATTTGATGATTAAATGATTTCTGATCAAAGGTATTGTCAGGAGCTCCTGGGGTGTAGGAGCTTAAGCCCCATGCCAAGGACCTGCACTCACTGTCAGCTGGGAGATAATGCAAGGGAAGTGCCATTAAACACCATATAGTTTTCTTGGAACATGTGGTGGTTTGGAGGTCATTCACCTATTGTCAGAGTGAGCAGGTTCTCTGCTGGCCCCTCTCTGCTGCAGATCTGGGTCCCTACAGAGTTTCACGGGGTGTTTTCTGCTGAGATCAATGCCCAGACATCTCTGTGTCACATCCCACACCTGCGCTTTCTTCCGCTGCTTCTGCCGCAGCAGCTCTCAGCAGCATTAGAGCTGGTTAATCAGTTCATCTGGAGTTTGATATTTAACTCATTTCCGTGGTCAGGCAGAGGCAGAGAGGTGACCCAATAAGGTCTCACCCTATTTCAGACAGGAAAATCACGTCCTGTTCTTTCAGCAGTAAAAAAAAAAACAACAACCTTGGCCACAAACACATTTCATCACCTTCTGCACTGGAGGCATCTGGTCTCACCCAGGCTGGTGTCACCTCCTCTGACTCCTGCACTGATGGGCTAAAATCTGGCACAAACCCACTGGCACAGCATCACATCGATGCACGTTAAGTGCCCAGGCTGTTGGCAGTTTTAAAAGGTGGCCCACATGGTGCTCATCACTTAAAAACATCTTGCCTTGTGCCTGGGATTGAGCTTGCTCTATCTCATCCCAGCAACGGCTTGGGGTTTGTGCGTGCCTGTGTGTGCAATTGCACATCCCCACCACAACTGGTTTAATGAATCTGAGCAAACGAGCACAAAAACCATCGAGCCGTTACCGATTTTATGTCACTGCCAGATTTTGCACTCAGCTTGGGTAGTGGGAGCCAGGGAGATAAAATGCAGCTCATTTTGTTGATGTCAAAGAGGTTTAAAATTCAAGACAAATTAATTGCATCTGTGTTTTTTGAGTGGTGAAGGCAATTCCGTGAAGCGTTGGTTAAAGATGCCACTTTAAGAGGAATTTCCTAACTGCAGAAGTTAATAACTTTAAAACTGCTACTCAGGCTCCCTGCAAATGGGGCTTTGTGCTGCAAATCTCTTTGAGGCTCATAATTCAATCCTATTTAAAAACAAATTTCTTAGCTTTAGAGTAATGAATATTTAAATGCCACCAGTTGAAACATTTTCAATTTTGAGATCATTTCAAAGCCAGGAGAGTTTATTGCATCTGGCTACTCCACAACGCTTTAGGTCTGAATGGATCTGAACTGTAGCTGAATCTTAAGCAGCTTAAACAGCTATAAAGGTTAGAGTAGTTTAAAGGGTTAGGGTAGTTTAAGCAGAATATCATGTTTTCAGGGCTTTGGTTAAAGAAACAGGAATTCACAGGCTGTCAAGCCAAGCAGCTTCAGATGAAGGACCTGACAGACATCACCAGAAAAACTCTGAAGTACTCGGCATGTTCTCTGCTTTCAAACCTTGTCTGCTTTATTTTTTTTCTAAGAAAAAAAAAAAAAAGAAAAAGAAAAAGAAAGTGAAACAAGCAGGTTGAACATCCACATAAAATGCAGAATAAAGGCAAAATGTCTGGAAAATCCTGTGAAGGTGGATTTGTTCTGACAAAAAGCTTGTTGCTGCTCCCTGCTTTTGACACTCATTTTTCTTCACTACAAACCACTTCAAAACACAGTATGGTTCTGAAAAATTGCAGTAGAAAAAAACACACAAGCTTTGTGATGTTCATGTTTATCCCCTTCAATGTCCAATACATGCAAATTTAAAACTGAAAGATGGAGCTTTTTAAAAACTCTCTTGCCAGCCCAAGGCCGTTCTGCACAAGTATTTGGCCAGGGTGATTATTTCAGATTGCAAAGAAGACAAGGGAAAAAGGAGGTTTGTTTTTTTTTTTTGATAAGGTATATTTATGCTGATCCCAGCCATAGAAAACAAGCCTCTGTGTACCATTATAATTTATTCCTCTCAAATAAAAGCCATGCATATTCCAGTATAGTAGCTCCATCTGTGCTGTTAATACTGGTCTGTGCAAAAAACAATTCAGGATTTACTGGATACATGAGACAGATTAGGCAGAAGGAAGACTCCTTGCTATATAATACAGATGGATGAACACAGGAAATCTGTTTCCAGGTGTTTCTCCAACTGGACTGCCATAAGGACAGCATATGTGCTGGCACAAGACTCCTACACCTGTGCTACAAAAACAAGGTGAGAAATGGTGCAACTGAGGTGAGGCTGCAAATGCTCTGCCCAGGGCTGTCTCTGCTACAGCTTCTTTGCATCACTCAAAGGGGTTATAGGAACAGGACAGGACTGCTGCCTTGGGGTCACCTACATGTCCCACTCGCCCACTGTCCTGTACCTGACACTCAACAGAAACAGATGTCTGGGAAAGGAATGGCATTTCCTCTGCAGACCATTTGTGGCCTGGGGAGTGCCTGCAGCAGACAGAATCCCTGTGCCGGATGACACTCTCTGGGTTTTTCTCCAGTGACTACACAGGCTCCTCCAGAGAGAGCCAGACCAGTCCTTGCCACTCAAAACTTCCTCAAGAGACTTCCTACCAAACACTGGCTGATTTGTCTTTTCTGATCCTGGCAACTTCATCTGATGCCCTTATTTATTTACTTACATATTTATTTTACTTTTAATTGGATGAAACCTCACCATGCTTCCCCTCCAGCCATCTCTTTTCAGACAAGGAATTCTGACCTACTCATTTAATGAGCTGTTTGATCTTCCCTGAGTCCCTCCTCTGAACTTTCGTACTTCTGCCTGGGATGATCTGTGATGCCAGATGAGGCAGGACCACATCCACATCAGGATTATGCCCCAACAGCTTTATTGCTGCAGAAGAAAGTTCCAGCCCTGATCAAATGTCCCCTCTACTGGGGGCTATTGTCAGGGATTTCATCAGGGATAGGATATTTAGCATCACTACAGTAGGATCCAGGAAATCACTCAACTGGAAAAATGACTTAGGTGCTGTGTAATGAAATCTGACAGATATGTAGCAGTAAATGATTTAATTACTCATCTTATTTCAGCAATAGTGCCAGAATGGATGCAGAGGTGTCAGGTCCCTCCAGCGGACAGCAGCATCCTCCTGCAGCCCAGCAGCAAGCATGGGGCAAGCCTGGGGCTTGTGGCCTCCCATCTTACCAGAAATATACTATAGAATTAAACTATATAGTTAGAGTATAGCTGATATAGGTGTATATCTATACATATATACTGAAATATTCCATACACTGAGGCTCCCAGAAGTCCTATTACTCCTTCTGTTGGTTTCCTCATCCCCATTTTCCATCTCCTCACCCCCAAACTGCTCCTATCCCGTTCATTCCATCGTGTCTCCATATTCTCATCAACCCTTTTTGAAAGCTGGGAGCCAGCAATATCCTCTCTGTCCAAGAGTATGATATACCCACCAGTTCTTACTTCACCAGTTTCTTTGAAGACATACACAAAAGATCCATTTTGCAGAGCACTCTGCATTTCCCAAGAACTGGGGCTCTTCAACAAGCAGCAATATATGTGTTGGCCTCAAAAACATCCAGAGATTGCTTTAATAGTAGCTGTCGTGTGACTGATTTCTATGTCACTTTGGGCTTTAGACTAAGGTTAGAGGAGCAGATTGCTCTGATCTGGCAGGACTTTCCACCCCCTTCAAAGCTGGCGAGTGGTAGAATCCCTCGTTTCCTAAAGCATTTGGGAAGGAAGATTCTTGTACGTTGTGTTGAAAAGGAGCATCACGTCTGCACCGTCGGCATTAGGACTTCCCTGCATCACCCAGGATTTCTGGCTTGTGAACCAGCTCCGTGGCAAGACACTGAAAAACTTTTCACCTGATGTAAGGCACCAGCTGATTTCATCATCCCAGAAGCTTTCCAGGAAGCCCTGAGTCAGGAGTTCATGTTCCCCTGCTCTCATCCAGTCCGTCCCACTAAGCTTGGCAGCAGTGACCAGGTTTGGGGGATGGAGACGTCATCCCCAAAACCGGCCGGAAAATTCACCATCTGGGGGGAAAGTCCTTATCACGGATCTTTCGGCTGCTCTTTTGCAAGCAGATCACCTCCAGCTTGGCTGGAGCGCTTCCCACCGTCTTTTGGGGGGGTTTTCGCCCTCTGGAGGCTGAGGTTAGGAAAGCAAGTGGAAGAGAATATTAGAAAAATGGCTCAAATCTTACTTTTGAGGAAATGCAGCCTGCATGAGAATAAACCTGCAAGGAGCTGGTGAACTTTGAAGTGTTTCTTCTGAAAAGCTGATCATGGACAAGGACAAAACTTGCATGGCATTGAAAGCCTTGGTGGGACCCAGAGATGTTGAGCTCAGCCTTGGCCTTCATGTTCTTGCTGCAACAGCACTGACAAATGTCCAGATAACACCGAATCATCCTGCCCTGACAAGTCCAGATAAGATTTGCTGATCTTATTAATTTTACCGTGGTTTTAGTCCCCTTTTTTTAACTTCCCCTATCTGTGCCATATGTTGTGCATTATAAAGGACTACACAGAGGCTAAAATGCCCACAGCATTGCTAAGTTTTCAAAATTAAATGTTTTAATATCCTTTGACACTTCCATAGTCTGTCCTCATCAGACACAACTCTGTTCCTTTGCCTGAAATTAGAAACGGGGTGATAAACAGCATTTTATTTTTCCCTTGATGAAAAATCCTGAGAGGAAAGGGTAACACTGGAAACATGACCTTGGGTTTGGTTTGCACTGGGCTCAGTCTAGCAACATCTATATATGTCTGATTGTCTTTCTGCCATGACTCTGTCCCAGCTCCCTGGAGACCCTGGTAGACTGTGAGGTCCTCCCGTTCCTTTCTCACCACCCTCTAATACATCCCCCTGTCGAGCTATTGCACAGCTCAGCCTCATGAGTCTGGTGAAGAACACAAAATACTGTGTGTGGAGGCATGATGCCAAGAACATGCCCATTGAAGGCCATTTTCCAGGCATGGGTGATATGATTCAGTGATTCAGTGAGCTGGAGGCAGAGATGCAGAACGTCCCCTCCTGACCAAAGCTCCCACGCAGGACACTGTATTTTGTGTTTGCTCTCTTCCAGCCAAGCAAGGTCCTTACAGGTCTGCCAAAATGACAGCTTGAAGCCAGTGTGTGAATGATAGCTAGCACCTAGCTCCTACCAGTGGCACAAACACTCATGGGTACTCACATAGGTCAGGAGCCTACAAAGGATTGATGTTCCTAAATATCTTTGTGGACCTGGATCTTGTTTCCAGAACACAAAGCACATAACAGATGTGAGGGGAACCAAGGATGATTAGATTTCCATAGCCTCAAAAGTATTTTCCCACTGCTTCTTACACCTACTGTCCCTTCATCTGGAAGAAGGAGTTGCCCACCTGTGACCCATACACCTCAAGAGCTCGAAAAAATCCCATATGCCACCAATATGTCACAGGTCTATATCAGCACTCATGGTCGGAAAAGAAGATGTGCAACAGCATGAAGCAGCCAAATGCCATACCCTTAGGCTACCCAGCTTTATGCCCAATCTCAATGAGATGCCCACCTCCATCTCTGCAACATTCAACACTTCTTCATGGGGCCAGCTCCATCCCACAGGACTGCTGAAAGGAAAGGCACAAACCTTTTCAATGGGGGAAGTCAGACATTGTGGGAAAACAATGTCCAGACAGGTGAAGAATGATGAGGTAAGCCTAGGTGGGATTGGCCACATTCTTGGTCCTTGACCCAGAGAAGTGATGAAGGTATCTAGTGCCACCTGTCTAGTCCTACAGACTGGGGTCGGGTTGGCCTCTGTGGGGCTAATTTGACTTTCCATCCCTAAGTCTGTCAAAGTCTTTCTCTGCTGCTGGTACAGGGTTTATAGGTCACTCAGTCATCCACAGGCTGCTCTGGACAATAGCTCAGCAGCTGTCCTGGGCCACCACCAACCACCATGGGTTCTCAGTGCCAACACCAGAGTAGCCTGTGCAGGGCTCATCTCAACAAGCTTCAGTGTTTCTTTGTCCCTCAGCATCTGAACCCACAGCCATGAGTTCAGCACTCTGGGTCTTCACACAGAGTGTGAATGTCCATTTACCTCTAAAACTGAATCTTCCCATGTTTGGATAGGTCTGAACTTAGGAAAAATCCTTCTACAAGGCTAACTAAAAAGAAAAACAAAGAAACAAAAGAACAGTTCACTTGCAGCTCCCTCTCCCTCAATTAAAAAGACCAACCAGACAAGACCATTTCCTACTGTGCATGGGGAACCATGTGCATTCATGAGACACTGTAGCCAGGTGGCACCTCCAAGGGACCTCTGATGGTATGTAAGCAACTAGTTGGTGTGAAGAAGTGTGCTACTTGGGTTTGGTCTCAGTGATTCCCAGTACAAGAATGGTGAGCAGGCACATGGAAGTGGGAACCTGGAAGTGGAAGCAGATGCCCATTTTAGAGGTTTTGGGGCTGTTTTGACAGGATGGATCTCTATGCATGGCACTGACTGTGAGGGCTGAGGAGAGAGATTTCCCCTCTTATCAAGGGTATTATACAGTGCCAACAAACCAAGCTATATTTTAGCAAAAGAGGAGGACCCACCACCACACAGCAGAAGGGCAAATCTGGGACAGAGACACTTGTCATTAAAGCCCCAGCACTTCTAGGTACTGCTAGACTGGGGCTAGACTAGGACACCAGCAGTTAAACCTAACTATTGCAAGAGCTGTGCAGCTCAGAGCCTCTGAATGTGAGCAACACCATTCCCAATTCCTCTAGGCAGTAAATTACTTCATAATTTAATGCTGTGCTGTACAATAGAGGTAAATAGGTTTAGGTGGAGGAGTGGAGGTAAATGCATTTCCAAGGTGGAGTACATCTGATATGTAATGAATCAAATCAAAGCAGAAGCCAGAAGGGCCCTTTCCAAGCATTTGGTGAGAGGGGAACAGTCACAGGGATATGATCATGCCTGCAGATTCGGGGTCAGCTTTTTTCAGTGCTTTATGGGGTGTCCAGGAAGGCGCCAGAGATGTTTTGAATTCTGTCTGCAGGGCTGGGATTTGTACAGCTGAACAAGTTTTCATGTGATGTTTTCCGAGGCAATCACCGTGGAAGCCCAAAATGCCACTATTGCAAAACTCCAGTCCAAGCAGTGGCACATTTTAAATAGGCAATAAAGATGCAAGAGCAAGTCGGTACCAAATAGCAGTTCCACTGAAAGATCACAAAAACATGACCAGGCACAACCTGATTTTTTTTATGCATGTTAAAGTAGTTGGCAAGTTGCCTTGTACTTGTTCCTCGTCTTAAATGACCTGCTGCTATGAGGACACATAGGGTCATTTTTCGATGTTGCTGCCACTCTGCACAAGTTCTTGGCTGGGTTTCACAGTGTGCCAGGAAACAGTTACCTGGTGGTTTACTGGAAAAGCAAGGATTTCAGACTTCCTTTAGGAGATAATTTAATCTTCTTACGCATCATTTTGCACTTGGATAAGCAGGTCAGCAGCCAAGGCTTGAACTGACAGTAGGGTCTGTTGCCTTACCTTCCACCTTGACCACCTCTGGTATGCAGGAACAAGGAAACCAAGGAGTGCACACACATGGCTGAGTCTCTGCAGCTTTAGCTTATTTCCTCATGCCTGATGTGCACATGCCATATTAGTAAAATGTGAAAGTTTGACTCAGCTTGGCCTACGCTGAACATGAGTTGGAGCCCTAGCAAGTAAACAAGCCCATAAGTCATTCTCCAGCTGAGCTGCCAAGAGGCTCTTCAATACCCTGGCAGAATTCAATGGGTGCCACACTGCCAGACTGCACCCGCAGCCCGCTGCTAATAAGGAAAAATCATCGCCGTTGAGCTCTCCTTCGGTTCATCTCGGCGTCCATGGAGAGCTAAGCCTGCAGACTAATTCTCAGCTGGCCCAGCAGCAGCAGAAAGAAAGGGAAGATCATTTTAAAAACAGCAGCACAACTTGGCCTTGCTCAGCCTGCGGTCGCATTGCACCACTCATGATCCCAGTGGGTCACACCAGGGACACAAACATGTCACGCAATGGCCAACACATTTCAGGAAGCAGCTGATGCTTCCACTTAGTCCCAAAACATGACTTTTTTTTTTTTTTTTCTGTGCTTGTGCTGAGCACTGTTTTGTGCCTGGCTGAGTCATCACCTGCTGGGTAAGCATGTGAGTATCTCTGAAGTCAACCACTGCTTGTTAGTAACTCAAAGCTCAGCCTTTCTCACCTGGGCAGCTCTTTTCCTGTACAAGGGTAAGGGGCATCAGATCTGTGTAGGAAGTGAAATACAAAACCAGAAGGACAAAACAAAGTTTTACCCCACTTATGAGCTGGCTCTGACCCACCACTATTTTCGAGCACAGTCCCTATGTGTCTGCTGTGAAAGCTGAGTGAAGGAATCTGCCTTCACCTCTGCTGGGGCATCACTGCTAACACAGCTACTGTCACCCCTTAGCTAGGAGCCTTGAGAGTCAATACATTTGGGCAAATGTGGGGTTTTTGTGTTTTAGCCATAGCTGCTGTCCTGCATAGCATCTGCACATCATGTGTGTGCTGTTTGCCTGTCCCATGGATGGGGCATATGTGGTGCACAGGACCACTTAGAGTGAAAACAAGGACAGTAGGAAAAAAGCATAAGGGGTGTAGAAAGAGTGATCGTGAAAAAAAGAGAAATGTGAAGAAACTATGAAAGATGGGAGAAATAAAAGATCCTCTTTAGAAAGCTACAGCAGAGCTCAGCAAGATGATGGAAGGTCTCCCTGTGGGTTCATTAACCACTAATAGGATTTATGAGAAGAATTTGTCACACTCTTAGGAGTATTTAGAAAACTGAATAAAATAATCTGGAAAGAATGTTACACCCTATAAACATCTATCCTTTCTAATGAACAATTTTATGCTTGTTAAGAGCCGAGGAAGTAAAAGGAGCCAAGTAGAAGTCGAGTGCAGTCCAGTTTGTGATTAAGCCCTTGAGGTGTGTAAGGACCTGGAGTCCTTTGCTCGTAAAGGTATTTAGGTTTGGGGTGCCCTGAGCAATTGGCCTGGCTTCCAGCCACAATTCAGTGGCTGCTGTCCCCTCATATGTTGCCCCTGGAGCCCATGTTTATATTGCTGATGAATGTGAACACCTTAGTGATGTTTGAGGCTTTCAATGAAGAAAAGTAAAGGAGCTTCCATGGGCTTTTTGGTATGGGTGGTGCAAATCATAGAATGTCATGGGCTGAAGGGACCTCTAAAGATCATCTAGTCCAACCTCCCTGCCAGAGCAGGATCACCTAGACCAGATCACACAGGAACACACCCAGGTGGGTTTTCAATATCTCCTGAGAGGGAGACTCCACAGCCTCCCTGGGCAGCCTGTTCCAGTGTCTGTCACCCTCACCGTGAAAAAATTCCTCCTCATGTTAACATGAAACTTCCTATGCCTCAGCTTCCACCCATTGCCCCTTGTTCTGTCATTGCGCATCACCAAGAGAAGAGCCTGGCTCCATCTTCCTGGCACTTGTCCTTTATATATTTATAAACATTGATGAAGTCACCCCTCAGTCTCCTTTTCTCCAAGCTAAAGAGCCCCAGCTCCCTCAGCCTTTCCTTATAAAAGAGATGCTCCATTCCCTTAATCATTTTTGTGGCTCTGCACTGGACTTTCTCAAGCAATTCTATGTCCCTCTTGAACTGGGGGGCCCAGCTGTGTGGGGGACACAATAGTCCAGATGCAGCCTTACCAGGGCAGAGTAGAGGGGCAGGAGAACCTCTCTTGACCTACCAGCCACACCCCTTTTAATACATCCCAGAATGGCATTGGCCCTCTTGGCTACGAGAGCACATATTGCTGGCTCATGGGCAGCCTCCCATCAATTAGGACCCCCCATGTCCTTTTCCCCTTCACTGTCCTCCAATGGTCCTTCAGTGGTCCTCCAATGGTCCTCCTCAAATGATGGGAGAGGCTCAAGGGCAAGAAGGGTCACATCCAGTTTCAGGGGATGCCACAACTTGAATGGATCAAAATCCTCCACTGTATCAGGGACAGTCCAAAAGGGCTGCTAGGGACACAGAACATGCTCACTCTTGCTTGGGGAGATACATTCTAGGCAGTGACCTACCCAAAAGGAACTTTGCCACCAAAGCCAGGACTGGGGACATGGAGGCGATTTCTTTCTGACACCCCTCCAGAGCTAAGCTTCTGAAAGTCCTCTTCATTTCTTCGGAGTTTTAGATGTCCTAAAGGCAAAGCAATAAGTAATGCCAGAGGTACTTTGAGCAGAACCACCCCGACTATCCTCAGCTTTCAACACAAGGTGGCAGGCTGCCCCCAGGATGGGGAGCAACTGAGGCAGATGAAGAGACAGAAACCGTTCTTGGTCACCACAAAAAGGAAAATGCCACTCCTTCTTGTCATTTCTTTCAGGATGGAGAAGGGACACGAAGTCTTTGTCGGAGTTGAAGTGACTTAGAGAGAGCCATATATGGTGAATGAAGGCTTGTTGCTGTGAAAGGGTTCCTCCAAGCTCGAGTTCTCATCCAGTCCACCAGCTTGTGAGGAAGGTGACTGAGGTGTCTGAAGTCTGATTGTGGTGACAGTGGGATGCTGCTGTGGATGTGTCTCCCCTGCCTAGAGTTTAAGTACTGGCAGCACCCTCAGCACATCCCCTTTAGTAGTTTGGCTACCAGGACTTTGGGGCCAGGCTGGAAATGGCACAGCTGAGGGCTGTTTCCCAGCCCTTGGATCTGCCTCACCCACAGGCACTTGTCTGGTGACCACCAGGCTGTGTCTAAGCCTGATTACCTCACTAGACTTGATCCTGACTCTGAGCTACAGGCTGACTTTGCAGCTTAGCTTCAGATCCACTTCATCACCTCAACTTTCTCAAGGACCTGGACTCTTGATTGAACCTGGTTGCTACCCCCATGAACCATTCTGGTAGGGGGGAAATAAGAGCTAGGGAGATGCCAATCAGTGCCAACAGAGCCCTGGACCAGTTGTTCAGGATAACCCTGGAGCTTTGCATCCCTATGGGTTTGAGGGGCTTGCTGAGGGCATCTACCCGGGCCCCACCATCCACTGATGGAGGACAGAGCTCCCTGTGGAGAAGCTTTCCCATGGCTCTCAGGGCTCCCTGCCCTTCAGTTTATTCACAGTGCAATTTATATTATATTGCAAAGAGTGACAAAGGACGGCAGGACTGTGGAAAGATCAGTCTAATCCACCAAGTCTCACAGCTACAGTAGCTGCTGGCACCAGGTAACTGGAGCGTTACCTTCAACACTGGTGTTGGAGTCTGAACACACTGTGCTGGTGGCTTGATGCTCTGCTTTCCCCTCATCTGCTTGAGAGCATCCCCTTCATTAAATCATTAACTTGATTTGCATACAGCTCTATATGAAGTCATTAAGAAGTGCCAGACACAAGAAGGAGCTGGATGAAAGCTTGACCAGTGGGAACAATCTAAGGAAATCCCAGTGCTCGGGCTCCAGTTTGCCTCAACAGAGGGGAATTCAATTAAGGGCTGATTTGATTTGTGTAGCTCAGAGAAAAGCCATCTGACTGGGTGTTGGACATATTTTTGGCTCTGAATCATCCATAAACACCAAGGATTGTTTTAAGCAGACTGGAACAAACATACTGGACCAAGCCCATCTCCAGCTGCCAGCTCAGGAGGCAGGGTGGGTAGCAGGGGAGCCAGAATTGCCCCTTACTGCCAGACAGCTGATGTGTAACTGCTCACAGGGGTAGCCTTCTCCACACATCCACAATAGGAGGAGATCCTGCAGATTTTGGCTCTGCTGGATCTTTTCTTCTCTCCCGTGCAGCTTGCTCATGCTCTCCAGCCACTGCACACCTCTACACCACAAGTCGTCAGAGACCTCCACAGCTCAGTGCACTAGAAATGCACCTTCTAACTTCAAGAGCTTTTGATCTTGAAATTACTTCCCTGGGGACACCAAGATAAGGACAGTACCACCTATGATTTGCCTTTAGGACATCTAAAGTGATTAGGTATCCTGTGTTACTCATCTTCCTGTTATCATTTTCTTCCTTTGAAAAAACACTGTTAAATCAACCGATTCATCATTTGCCAACTCACTGGAGGAACAGTGCCCAGTTTGGTTTCCTTCTCCCAGGTTTTTGGATTCAAGATGGGTGGTTTCTTAGTGACCACCCCCCTCACCTCTGCTGGGCGCCTATTAAATCCTATTAAATGTTGGCTACCCTAAAGCCAGGGGTAACTCACTCTCCCCATGAGGGAAGAGGGAATTTTAGCTCTTGCGTGCAAAGAGCTGCTGCACTAATAAAATTAATGAGAACCTTGCCCCCTAAACAATGAGGTCCTGTGCACAGCTGTGCTGCTGCATAAACACGGGTGAGCTCGTGTGACTCCCACAGGGATCTTGTCTGTCCCCAAGGATCCTCTGTGCCTGAAAGTGCTCATGGGCTTGCTGCACCAGGCAAGATCTGGTTCCTGCTCTTGATGGGAGAAGAAAAACTGCACTGAGCTTCCCACAGCACCCAGGAGCTTCATCCACAGAGCAGAATGAGGCCCAGAGGCACAGCCAGAACTGCTGCTTGATAGCTGTGAAAAGGATGGTGCAAATGGAGCGGCCCTGGGAGCAAGCACCACTCAAATACTAGATGTTAATTAATTCCCTTAATACTTCACATGTGTACAGGGAATTAGAGAGTCCTTCTTGATGGAAAGTTCGTTTGCAGTACAAAGCAGTCCCTTGAGTTGACAACATGGAGCATTTTCTCATTTGCTGAGGGAGAAAAATGGAATTGTACAGCTTCAAAAGATCTGATTTGAAAGGATTTGTCCTTCACATCTGAAGAGGTTTTGGTGCTATGCCTGAGGTCACAAGAGAAGTGTCTATGAGAACCTCTTGCTTGTCTGTATATAACAAAGACTTCTTGCTAAGACTGGGCAAAATTCCTCTCTAAATAAGCTATTGAACTGGGGATGATATAAATTTTCTGCTGAAAGCGCTCAAATTTTAAATTTTAAGAATTTTAAGGGCTCGAGGAAGCACTGAGAGGTGATTGTGCTGTTTGGAAGGGCTGTGCCCCCAAAGACATTGAATACTGTTGGTAGCTTAGTGCTCCATGTCTTAGTTGCCCCAATTAGAAAGGATGCCAAAGGCTGGATGGAGTTACCTGGGCAAATTTTTGAGTCTGGTACAGAACTCTAGGGATTTCTGTAGTAATTCTAACAGAAATACAGAAGAGAAGACTGAGAGGGTATTATAAATATTTATAAATATATAAGGGCTGAGTTTTGGGAGGAGAGGGGCAACCTCTTCTCACTTGTGCTCTGTGATAGGACAAAGGGCAATGGATGGAAGCTGCAGTACTGGAATTTCCACCTCAACATGAGGAAAAGCTTCTTTAAGGGTCACATAACACTGGAATGGGCTCCCCAGAGAGATTGTGGAGTCTCCTTCTCTGGAAGTTTTCAAGACACACCTGGATGCATTTCTGTGTGACCTGAGCTAGATTATATGGTCCTGCTCTGGCAGGAGGATTGGATTCAAAGATCTCCAGGGTCCCTTTAACCCCTGACATCCTGTGATCCTGTGAACCTGTGAACATGAGTGACCAGGCAGGCTATCACTAATCAGCTATAGCAAAAGCCAAAAATTTCTTTTGCAATACTTGTCAAAGGCTGCATTTAATACTGAGTTTTTGCATTCTTGGAACCATTTCCCTTTAAATTGAGCAAACTGGATGAAAGGCTTCCCTGACTCTCCCAACCACATAAAAAGGCAAGATTTATTTGCTTGCTTGGCTGAGCAATGCTGGTGGACAACCCTAACTCAGGTTTTCCTTCCTGCTTCTATCATGTCTTCTTATCAGAAAGTATCACCTGTTTACTCTAGATAAGACAAACAGAGTTAGCTCATCTGAGGCCTCTCAGAGACATCCTATGAGCATCCTTTGTAGTCTGAACCAGACAACCTGCAACTGACAGCCCACGACAATGCAGCTCAGGCTGGCCAGATCTGCTGGTGTTTTGAGGTAGAGCAGTGTGTGTTTTTAAGCAGAACCAATGTGAAAGTTGGGCTGTGCTCCCCAGGGAGCATCTGATAAACTTTAAAGCTCTGAAACTGAAAAAGAAAACAAAACCTGCTCTTCCCATTAAGCAGTGGGGACTGGCACCTGTCCCATCTGACCTTGATTTTTGGGCATGGAAATGGACGTTGTGGCCATGTGTACACAGATCAGTGTTGCCCCATGGCCCCTTGCAGTTGGACATGTATAAGTGGGCAAGTGTCTGTTATCAGTCTAAGGGGCCACCCTGACCCTAAACTATGACAACAAGCATGGGCTGGAGGCTGCATGCAGTCATTGGAATTACTAAAACCCACCAGCAGCAAGTGACTCTGGTCTCTGATGGCTAATGGGAGAGAAAATTATGGTTTCCCTTTGGGACACATCCTGCAACAGCATCAGTGGAGGGAGCCCACAGTGACCATAGCCCCCCCATCTATGTCAGGAACACAAGTCCTGTGCAATCATCAGGGCCAAAGAGATGTGGTTAATGAAGTCTGTACTCAAGGCACTTGCCCATGCAGCTCTCAAAGTTGTGCCTACTCACCAGCAGCCTCTGTCATGTGCATCAACAGCACTACCTCACTTTCCCCTGCCTCATGGTGCTGGGACCATGGGGCTGGCGGATTTGGATGAGCCAGCAGTGTGCTGAGCCACCTGCTGTGAAATCTGGGGAAAGGAAAGAAACCAGGGGTTGTGCCACATCCATCCAATAATTCCGATCCCCAGGCTGTACCTCTTCCACCTGCTGCCAGCAGCACTGTCTTATCCCCCAGAGGCCCCTCTGAGGTATGCTGGGTGACAGCACGTGTCTCTCCGCATTCCTTGCTGGGGTTAGGATAGGGCCAGTGATTTCAAGTGTAGACTAGTCCCAGCAAATTTATCTTGCCAGCTTCCTTTTCGTAACAGGAAGGATAGCGGGCAAACAATAATTGCAGGAAATGTGCAACTGACCCAGGCAAAGGTAGAAGGTTTTCTCTGGATCAACCTTGCATGTAGATGAGGACAAGGGAAAAGCTAGTGCTGTAAGCTTCTGGGTCTTCTTCACTGACTTATTTTTTTAACTGAGAAATGCTATTTTGTAACAAGATGAAGTCTTGTGGAAATATGTCTGACTGCACAAAACAATGGGTGAAGAAGCACTGATGGGGTTATGTGTTCAAGAAACCAGCTTGCTTTGCTCCTTGCAGATGAGACCTAGTTACCATCAGTGATGCCTCCAGAGAAACCCTGTTCATCTCTCCCATGCTGTCTCAGACCCCTGCTAGGGAGCCAAAGTATCTTAGACACCCGAAGCTCACATTTTGGAGGCCTGGGGTACTCAACAAGCAATAAAAAACCTCTTCTGGGCTTGGTGGAAGGCTCTCAACACCTTGGCCCAGGGTAATTTTCTCCCAGTGGTCAAGTTCTGTAAAACTTGAGTATTCACTGACTTGGCTGACAGCTAGCAAAGATGAGAGAACCCACAAACACTCATGGATAAGTCTCTGTTTCAATCCCAGTGTCATTTATCAGATATTTAAAATTAAGTATATTATTATTTATAAATATTTTTTCCCTGTTTCCTTGTCTTACACACCCTATTAGAGATTTTTGTTTTATGTCCCAAATCAGGACACATGTTTTACAGTATGTGCTGAATTTCAGCTGGATGGGAAGTCTAGCTTTCAACCATCTATGATCTCATCTACCTTCAGACTCCATGCCCCAGCCTCTTGGACAGATTGAACACTCCACAAATAGGACTGAGGAAGAAGCTGGGATGCTGGGATTCAGTCCTTCTATAGGGATCAGCGTGTTCAGTGATCTGGGATTTGAGGAAGAAGAGTCCCAGAGGAGGGGCTCCACCTGCCAGCCCACAGATCCAGTCCTCCTCTCCATCCACTCTTGCAAACGGAGGATTTACACTGGTGTCAATGGAATTATGTCAGTGCAAAATTGGTGTGAGAGGAAATTCAAACTGAATACTTGAAAATTTGATGTCCTATATGCTCAGCTGGCACAAGTGAGAAGGTCAAACATGCCCAACACCAGCTGAGCTTGCTGAATGCACACCTGAGATCTCAGTTTATTTTCATGTACACAGTCCACTGTTGACATTTCTTCTTCATTTTTGTGCTAACCATTAATAAAGAACCATCCTTGTGCTGCACTAATGAAAGGGCCAGGTGTGTTGGCTGATAAACAAACCTTTTTAATTCCTAAATGGCATTTTCAGAATGTATTAACCTGATAGTTTGGAATTGCCCTGTCCCATGGTCCCTTTTCTCTCTTGGAGGGGTTTTTGGATGTGCAGTGACTTCTCTCTAGATCTGTTCTACAGGTGATATGTCTGTCCAGGGCCACAATCCCACAGACCTTCCAGTCAATTCTAGAGGTAAGATATGAAAGACTATTGTGAGAAAACAAATTTGTAAGGAACCATAAAATGCACACACAGCCCTTTGATCTTGGTCTTGGCCAGGGACAACCTGTAATCCTCATAAATGCCTCTCTATGTGGATGATGTCTGGACCTGTTCCAGTCTGAGATCCACAGAAAGGGCCTCAAAAAACTGCAAAGATGAACAGATCTACCTGAGTAAGTACTGAGCAGGCAGGGATATCTATAGGCTTAGGTAATGTCTGAGCAGGACTTTCAGAGTATTTAAGAAGGATATTGATAACGGATACTGAATTTGGCACCTGAAGTGGTAACTAAGTGCTCACATCCTTACAGGCTTTTAGTTTTGGATGAGGTGTCTACTTTGAAAAGCACAGGGACTTTCTAGCCAAAACTGCTGTTGGACACAGCACCTCACACCCATTCCTGTTTCACTTCAGAAATGCCAGCACGACACAGCCTCAGCACATCCAAGAGCAGTGCGTGAGTCTGTGCCACGGCGCTCACCTCACCCAAAACCTTTCAGGTTCATTTTGTATTGCTCAGCAACACCTACAACAGCTCTGCATGGGTGGCAAAGGTGTCAAGCTCAGCCCGAGAGATCAGACCAGTAAGACTGCATACCACAGGGGCATTTTTGGTGAGAGCTCAGGGACCAAACAAAAGCCAAAGTTTGGTCTCAGATCTGGGGAACCAACTTTCAAGTCAAGGTTATGTCTGGCATTTGACCCCTTTGACATCTACCCCTTTGGTCTCTAACACTGAGGTGTTTTTCATGTTAAGAAATTTTTCTTTGGCTGCTCAGATCTTTCTCTGTTAGTGTCTTTCCTTTTGTTTCTTTCTCTTTCAACAGACAAGTCACAGGAAACTGTGACTGCATTTAATACTAAGTAAATATTGCATTCTCGTAACCATTTCCCTTTAAAGTGAGCAGACTGGATGAAAGGCTTCCCTGTCTCTCACAACCCCATGTAAAGGCAAGATTTTAAAAATATATCTTTTATATTTATTTTTATATATCCATATATTAGCACAACTAAGGCGATCAACCAGCTGGAAGACATCTTCCTAGGGACCCCACCTTGACTCAGGAGCTACATTTAAGTTTTCACCTTGGTGGTTGGGTGACCCACATTGTGCAACTGTGTGTGCACAGCCTTGTACCTCTCTAGTCCCGACACTGACCTCCTGACATGACCTCCAGGCTTCACCTTGGTCCTGTGCCTTTGCTATGGGCTTGTTTGCAGGTGGGACTGTGACTGATCCCGGTCACTGTCACCAGAAATGCTCTGCTTTCCTTGTTCCAGTGACATGGGACTGTACCCATCAGTGAGGGCACTGCTCTGCCAGATCTCAGGTCCTTCCATGTGGAACTGTGGAATTCTCAGTTCCTAGTGTTTGCTCAAGACAGTTCCAACTATCTTGAACAAAAAGCAACTAAGGGACCAATTAACATAATGAACATAAGGGTGAGTGTAAGGAGGATGGAGCCAGACTCTTCTCAATGTCATCCAATGACAGAACAAGAGGCAATGGGTGCAAATTGGAGCACAAGAGGTTTAGGGTAAACACAAGGAAAAACTTTTTCACACTGAGAGTGACAGGGCCTGGAACGGGCTGCCCAGGCAGGTTGTGGAGTCTCCTTCTCTGGAGACATTCAAGATCCCCATGGATATGTTCCTGGATGACTTGTTCTAGGTGATCCTGCTCTGGCAGGGGGGTTGGACTAGATGATCTTTCTAGGTCCCTTTCAACCCCTAACATTCTATGATGTTATACAAAGTTGTCTTATGAACTACAGAAGTAGTGATTTGTTTTCTCCAGCTTTATATCCAACACCTTCTACTGCAATATCATGAAGTCCCACCATATTCCCTGTAATACCATAATCATATGGAAGCCACCACACCCGCCCTAGACCCTGTTGTAGTCCTTCTGTGTTCCCTCTATGCCCCTGTTCCTCTATGCCTTTGTTCCCAAATTACTTCTGTATTTCCAACAGACCTTTACCTCCCCATAGTGCACCCCAATTCATTTCTGTACTCTCCTTCTTTTCCTAATATCAGTCAACTCATGTGTTTCCTGCCTGGCTCAGCCTGGCTGTTGGCCTGTCACAAGTCTTCACCATATAGTTGGCAACGACATAAGTGGTGTTTGACTAGCTGGACACCTTTTCCAGCTGCTGAACAGTCAAACAAAACATACTTGTCCTTTAGGTATTTGTCCTTGAAGCCCGGCCTCCAACAGGAACCATGTTTTATTTATATTATTTATTATCACTTAGATGATAAGAAATGACACTATCTCTGTCCTTCAGAGAAACTGTGTGATCAGTTTAAAAGGTGGTAGGAATTAACAAACTTTACTATACACAAAGCATACCCATTGCTAAAAAAAACCCTCAAATCTTCCTCAAAATAGTTTGTTTCTCCAAATACACATGGGATTACCTCTTAAAAGGTGCCATGGATAGATGGCCAGGGGAAATTTGCAGCAACGTTGTCTTCTTTTCAGCAGCAGAAAGAGTGCTGATTGTCCCTAAGCAAAGAAGAAAAGAAGTTTGATTTAATTAAAAAAAAAAAAAAAAAAAAAAAAAAAGGGGTAGGAGATGGATCTGCAGTCAGAGGAAAAATACAATGGTGAAGATGTCTCATTCATGTCTGCAAAGGAGAAAAAATATCAGATTCAGACAGGAAAAGTGCCTTTCACAGGGAATTGTACTAAATACAATTCTGTATAGCCAGAAGTTTCTATTTTGTGTAGTCATTTTCTATGCAAAAAGAGGAAACAGCTTGCTCAATGAATGGCCTATATATATATATATATACATGGACTCTCTGCAATCTGGAATTCATAAATCCTTTTTATATTTGCTTTTATTTGGGCTTTCATGCATGTGACTTCACAGCTCCCATGGAGGGACCTGACCTTTGTTGTCTCCTGCCTGCTTGGGATGTCCAGCGAGCTGATGGACATTTAGGGCATAAGGGTGCTGGGAAGTAGCTGTATGACCAGAATGCTCTTTATCAGTCACCAGCATGATGCCTAAACATGCTCTAACCAAGATGAAAGGTCTCTTTTCACTGGAAAGGACATGCAAATCCATGAGTTCAATGTACATGCTACCCACTGACATGGACTTTAGCCAGCATGTGTTAAAAGTGAATCTGTAGTGGTTATACAACCCCTGTTCTTTCACCTTGGATCCTCAACACAGATAAAAAATACCTTCTTCTTCACCTTCATAAACATGAAAAACATTTTGGACCATTTGCCCAAGGTGTTTTATCTTAATACCATTAGTGATGTTGCTGTTAGAGCAAGGATTTTAAATCCACATTTTTGTTGGCAAGTTTATTACCCTAATGACGAACTACAGAAGAATTTATCTCTTGTAAATAGAGTACTAAGCTAAAGGAGCATGAGAGCATAAGAAAAGGCAGTATATGTACAGTTTATCTTCCCAGTTTTTAGCCTGTCATGGTGACACGATGAGAAGAAAAGCTCCTGGAGCTCTTTCCCTACATCCTCCCATTTGCCACAGGAGAATATCACTTCTTTGATCATAATCCAACACATCAACTTCCCCACCATGTTGGACTATGTGCCACATTGACCAGACTTCAAAAGAATGGTTTTGGCTGAGAAAGCAATCCCAGCTGGATTATTCTTGTGCAGGAGGTCACTCCCATGCCAAGGTCTGTACACTACTGGAGTTTTAACTCTTCAAGAGCTCTCATTTATACCCACCTTAAATCCCAGAGGTTCTTGATTCCCACTCCAGGAGATATCCTCTTTCCTCCATCCAGGTTTTGGCCATCATATTGATGGTTCTACCTGGATTATGACAAAATTCTTTATCTTCTTTTGATGTCTGCTCTTGGACACATCATGTCTAGCCTTAGCAGTCCTAGATTTTACCTTTGACATGACAGGACCAGGGTAATTTCTTATATCCCTGTCCTATCCCATCTATTTACCTTCAGCTACTACTTATCCTGTTCTTTGGGGCAGGAGCTCTGGGTCTGTACACCTTCAACACAAAGGTCTCCTCTTGACTTCTGGGTTTCTCTGTGTTACTATTACTTCTACTAACAACTTCCATGTGCAGGTAATTACAATTGGGAATTCCACAGCACACCGCATTGTATGGAATCCTTGAGCCCCATGTTATGTGGGATACAGCTTTTCAGACTTTTCCACACCCAAAAGCCTCAGGTGGTCACTTCTGTTTGGTAATGTACTGTTAAAAAGCATTTCCTCCATTGTCCATTGTCAGAAGAAAGGATGGGAAAATAGGCCATGGTCTGGAGCCGTCCATTTTCAACAGAACCCAGTTAACCCAAAGGAAGCTGCCTGAAGTTTCAGAAGGGGATGGGTGGGTTGTGTTTTGTGGGTAGGGACTCCACAATCCCTGGAGGAATCACTGCATGATTTTTGCTAGGGGAAATCCAACAATTGCATGAACACAAAGGCGACCAGTTACAGGCGGTTTCCACTTCCTCTATTGGTCTTCACACAGCTCAATGAGTTCTCCATCATTCTGCAGAAGTCCCTACTTTGGCCAGGGTCTCTGCACTGGGATTTCCTATCACCTATGAAAGCCCTTAGTTGCCTATTGTCAGTATTGATTTTAGCACATGAAACTTTATATAACCCCAGTCAACGCATGTTGTAAAAACATGGTCCACTAAAGCACGCAGGTCCCTATTTTAATAATAAAAGAGCTCCAGCAAGTCTAAAGGCTGAAAGAGCACGTCCTGTACCAGGGATGTCCAATAGCTGTATCTCTGTCTAAACCCAATAATGAAGAAAAATGAAGCACCTCATGTAGAAAAGCTGCAAGCTGTGATTGGAATGTGTCAAGAAGTAGTGACTTGCATGGAAGTTGGCTTGGATTGTTGATTACTGGGATTATCAAAATTATGGATGTTTGCTTTTAAATTTAATTCGTTCAGTTTCAGTTTCCCATATTTGTTTTTTTCTGGGATTTTCTCTAGAATATTAAATAGCCATTTGTCATTTTGTGCCTTCTCAACACAAATATAAATGGTGTTGTATTCATCATTCTCCTAAAATGAAGTTCATACAAGTGTGGTAATTAGCCTAAAAAATCCCATATAAACCCAAAAAAACCCCTTGAAGTTAGACAGTGTCAGTGTACAACTGAAATGCTCAAAATACCCCAATTAATTGCTCTATCACTGCAATGGATTCCTGGTGCTTCAGGAAAAAAAGGAATCTTCATGGACCTTGTTCATGCAGGTAAATAGCTTCAGTTGACCACAGGCTACAGTGAGACAGTCCAGAGCATGTCACTTTTTTCCATATGAAACAGTACAGCCTTCAGCATGACTGTCATTTTTGAATATATTACACAAGCCAGATGTATAATGAGACATTTACTTCCTTCCTTCCAAGCACATTAGAGCAAAGTGAGCCAGGATTTGCTGTCCACAGTATGAGCTTTAAGGTTAATTCTTTGCTCTCTGCCAGGGTCACCAAGACAACAGAACTATCCTTTCGCTGTCCCTGTTCACATTAGAGCATTGCAATTCACTTGGTGGTCGTGACACTTCTAGATGACAGGTCAGGCTTGTGAGATACCTGCAATAACATTCTTCTAGTGACCCCATGGTGTTTAATGATTTATAGTAGATAGAGTTGTACTGAGATGCCCCAGCCAGCTTCAGAGCCCTATACAGAGCTCTGTACAAACTAAGTTTTGCCATGCAAAGACAGAGCACAGTATAGAGAAAAAAAAAAAAAAAGGAAAAAAAAAAAAAGATTATAGGACTCTTCTGAGGTCCTGTAAGCCTTTCCTAATTGCTAAAACCTAGACATAGCTTGAACTTGCTCATGCCTGCTCAAATACTTTCCAGTTTGCCCTCAAAACTATGTCCAGCCTAAGCACCAGTTGGCACCTCAGCAAATTGACTTGTTGGGTGATGCTGTTGCTGAAACATACCTTAGTATACCTCAGTTCTTATCCCGAAGTCCAAAGAGACATTGCATTTTGCATAATATGATGACATGTTGATAGCAGAAAGTTCTTTCCACAAAGAGTAGTGTTCATCTCACTTCACTAGAAATGCAACAATGGAGATACCTGCTCCTGAGCTAGTCATCAAGGCTCCTGTTAGTCAATAGAGAGAATAAACAACTCTAGTCTGAGCCAATTTAAATATTTTCTTCTGACCTGTTTTAGACATTTATCTAACCATTCTCTAGAGTACCTATTTCTCTTCAGTTCCCAGATGTGGCATCAAAATCTGCCCCAGATGTTTTTGAGGATTTAAAACTTATCTCGATGTTGAACAGAAAACATTCAGAAGACTTGGAAACTACTGTCAGGGTGGAAACCACCTTTTACCCACCACGAAACTGACCAGCAAACTGCAATATAGATGGGAATAAAGACAGAAGCAAGGAGGCCATTTTTAGGGCCCTTCATTTCATCAGCACAACTAGGACTAAGCCTTGGGTGCTTGTTCCATTCCCAGATTCACTGATTATTATGAAGTCATGAGCATGCCCAGATTTCTTCTGCACATTGACAAGGAGCCCTTGTGCCACAGCTGCATATTTGGGGTGTTGCTGAACATGAGCTCCATGTGGAAAGGCTCATCTAAATTAATTTACAGAGTTTCCTCAGCACCTCTTAGCATGAAGTCACTGTAACTGAAAGTCTGAGAAGAACCTACCTAACTTAAACTCCATATCAGTCTGTATAGTGACAACTGGGAAACAAAAAAACAAACAAACAAACAAACCAAACAAAAGTAATTTATTTTCCTTCCACACCTCTGAAGACCTAAAAAGTGTTTTTCTTATTTTGAAATTGTCCTCCCCAGCACCTCCGTTAGCACCCCCACCCAAGTGTCCCTTGCATCCACTTTCTCCCCCATGGCAGGAAATTACTAAGAAAATATTTCCCAGGTTCCTTCCTGGCCAGAGGTCACCTCCGTGTTCAGGACCAGCAGGAATCACCATGTTCTCTGACACAACAAACGGAGAAGGAAGATCTGCCCTGCCCATCCAGCACAGCGCTCTCAAGCTTGTGTTTTTTCATTGCAACTCCACCCCGTGCTGGTGGAGAGGGATCAGTTCCCACTGATCGCAGGAAAGGGAGGTCACGGGGTTTGCTTGATTAAATCACCACAAGCCAAAAGGTTCTGTCTCTCACTCACAGGAATTGCTCACAGGCTGTTTAAGTTGTTCCAAAAAGAAAAGCAAAACAAAAAAACCCCAAACCTCAAACCCAACAACTAACAGCGCACACAGAAAAGCAGGTGTGTCTCCAGCTCTTGGGAAAACAAAGGGCAGAGACCGAGGCAGGAGTTGACACTTGGATGGGAAGTTTCCTTCCCAGCACAGGAGGACAAGTTTGGAAAAGACAAGACACGAGCAGCACTTGTTGTCCTTACAGGTAGGGATGATGTGTGTGAAACGTGGCATCGGGTTCCTCGTGCGGTATGGACAGTTTGGGGCAGGTGGCTTGAAGGGTTTTCAGGGCCAGATTCTGACATTGTGGTGCAAGCTTTGTATGACCAGTAAACCTGCTTCGGGTTTCTACTGGGAGAACTGTGAAAGATGCATGTTTCGTTATCTGGTGACTAGTTGACAGATTTCTGTAGGATGTTTTTGGCTTTTCAGGGTGTGGATGACACCATTCAAGCCTCTGACAAGGTGCTATTGTCTGTTAGATTGGATAGTGAGTTTTAATAGAAGCCCCAATTAATCTATTTTAAGCTTGTGGTTGCAGAGGTAAAGAAAGATGTGTGTGAAAATACTGTGCTAATCTGGACTGTATTACCTCCTAAGGAATGCTACACAGCATCAGGAAAAAATCCCAACTAAATAAGCTGTGATAACATTTGGATATATATATATATATATATATATATGCATTTATTTATTTTTTATGCTTGTAGGGGATGGGATTTGCAATGCAGATAACAGGACTGGATTTTTGTCAGCTGTATAAAATGATGGATTTAAGAGAATGTCTTGCATTCCCCTTCAGTTTATTATTAGGTGATGTTAGCTGACAGGGGAGAGGGACTTGCAGCAGCCATAGACTGAAACACTGTTGTCTACTGTCTGAGTCACATTTATCTTTTATCCAGTTTTTTTAACCTGTGTTTTGAGCTTCTTAAATGAAAGCCTGTTTTCTGGTGTTACGTTGGAGTGCTGGAGTGCTTTTGCCAGTGCAGTGTCACTAATGCTTTCACCTCCATTGATGTCTATAGCCCCAAAAATCCTGCTTCATCCAAACATCTCTGGTGCAGCAGTAGTCACTGTTTGCTTAAATGATCATGATTCAGAAAAAAATACAGCTCTGGTGTGATCTTGTATGACTTTCTTTCTCCCCATCAGTGGGAAATGGATAATCTTCTACACGAATAAGGAACTTTAATGTCTGGGGAGGAAAGGTGTTATTGTTTCAATGCTGTAATTCTCACTTTCAGTGACACTTTAATGGGAGGCAATGAGCTTGTAACAGGTAAGGGAATAGCAAAGGAAAGGATGCTGGAAATTTGAAAGACTAAATCTCCATTTCTCCTTGCTCCATCACTTGCTCTGGCATGGTGAAAATGGCATTTCTCAACCCAAAGGCATTCTTCTCTCCCAGAAAATTCCTCATCTATTTCTGTCACATAATCTGCCTTGCGATGTCTGGCAGAATTGCATAACAAAGTGGTACATAAGGAAATTTAGGGTCAAATATCTAGCATCTGCATAGTAATGGCACTTGTCTGAATTCAGTCATGTCTCAGGCAGCTCAGGAACCTGGTGTGTTTGGCGTTTGTCATTATTTAACTTCCCTAGATTCCTCTGACTTCGCCTCCGGTGATCCAGGTTTAAAAAACAAACAAACAGAACATGCGTAGACTCTGGCAAGATATCTTTGTCCTAATCTCCAAGATTATTTTTATTTTTTTAACACCTCTTAGAGAGAGGCTTAATAAAGCAGTTTTCCAACGTCTGAATTGGAGACGTGGAAAATTCCTCAAACTAGGCAGAGCTTCCTCTCATTGTTAAAACACAAAAGACCAGAGCAGCCTTTACTAGAGTTTATTTTTTAACCCATTCATCTTGATCAAGAAAGACTCCCTGTTTCTGCCACTCTCCATGGCTGTCATTCTTGGTTTGCCAGAAGAAACAAGGGCTTGCAGTAGGCAAGCATGGGTATGAATTGCATCGTCTGTGAAGGTGTTAGTTTTGGGTCTGTATCAGAAATAAAGGTACCTGCACTTCAAACCGAAATAATTTGCTGCTGGAATTCACCTCAGTCTTGTGTAAGAATCATGGCTTTTTAAGAACAAATCTACAGTAAAACCAAACTCCTTCCAGAAGCCATTTCCAGTTGTCCACGAAACAGTTTCTGAGGACTGTGATCTCAAAGAGGAGTCCAATTGCAGTCATGAGCTGATCCACCACAACTGCACAATTATGCAGAGTTTATTTCTCAAGTGATGTTGCATGTTTCATAGATTCATAGATTCATAGATATTAGGGGTTGGAAGGGACCTAGAAGATCATCTAGTCCAACCCCCCT